>CAJNDS010002197.1:117500-167500 GCA_905221605.1 Symbiodinium natans | reverse complement strand
GGCTTAGGGTTTAGGGCTTGGGGTTTAGGGTTTAGGGTTTAGGGTTTAGGGTTTAGGGTTTAGGGTTTAGGGTTTAGGGTTCAGGGTGTAGGGTTTAGGGTTTAGGGTTTCGGGCTTAAATAGGGCTTCAGGGCTTAAGGGTACAGGGCGTTAAAGGTGCAAGGGCTTGGCGGCATGAGGGTTTTAAGGCTTTAGGGCTTTAGCGTTGCTAGGGTTCAACAGCTTTTGGGTTCAGGCTTCAGGGGGCTGAGCTCGTAGAGCTACGAGACATGAAAAGAAGGTTGACGACCAGGGCTCGTTGCAATACGTCTCCCAGAAAAGCACGTATGCCACCCCCAGGGAAAGCGCCGCGTTGATGACGTTGCCTCTACAGCAGGGCATCCCACAACCCCATCCCCCTAGGCTCAACCCGTCAACCCTTGACCCTGCCCTAGACCCCGAGGCTCCAAACCCTAAACTTTCCTAAGCTATAATTGTAGCCTTCCATTCGCATGCCACTCATATCAGTGTTGTTCAAGTAAGTTCTCGTTTAGAATCAAGGGGCACATGTTGCCCTCATTTCAATAGTCTTGGAAGCAGATGTCTTGCATTCCTTATAGAACATGAGGGTCCTTTGGAATACTATAAATCTTCTCTTATCTTCTTCCCGCTATGTTGTTGTTTTTTGTCTTTCTTCTACTGCTTCGTGAAGAGAATTCGAATGTACTACTTTCATGCCTTTCATTCGTTTACTTGTTCACTTTGTTCACGCATAAACTCCATTAATAATACTATGGTTCCCTCGCCCCCAAGAAACCCACCATCTGTTCGTCCTTTACCACCTTCCCAATACAGTTTCTATCTTATGTTCATTTAGTATTTGATGACAGGTCTTTTGCGGGGTAACTTGATGGTTATATCCTAGATCCAGAGGTGAAAGCAGAAAGTGAGCTATAGTGTCATATGCCAGGAACGCTTGCAACCCCGCAAACACTCCAAATCCTTCTCTGTCCCGGCACACAAAGCCACAAACCCTAACCCCTAAACCCTAAACACCAAGCCCTAAACCCTAAACCCTAAACCCTAAACCCTAAACCCTAAATCCACAAGCGCACAGGGCTGTGAGTTGCCAGGCCTAGGACGTAGCTGACGTCTTGTAGGGGTACCCGCGTCTGAGGCAGCCCGAACCTCGGGAAGGAGCTACTGGAAAAGTTACGGGTCTGGCATCTTCTGGTTTAGGATTTAACCCTAAACTCTAAACCCTAAACCCCAAACCCTAAACCCCAAACCCCAAACCCCGAACCCCCGACCGCACTCCCGGGCACCCTGTAAACCTGAATCATGGCAAACGGTTCCGGGAACGGAATAGGGTTTTGGGGGTGAATACAGTATGTATATATATATATATATAATTTATTTATTTATACATTTATATATATATATATGTATTTATATTTATATTTGTTTATTTATTTACTTATTTAAAAAGGGACCATAGGTGAATACCATTAGTAACTATGCTGACCCCCTCTGCAGTCGCACATGGGAGTTCGGGTTAAGGTTTTAGGGCTTCTGAGGGGCACTTGCCAAGGGAGCTCTGCAAATCTGCGGAACGGCCGAACTCTCTTCGAAGCTCCCCTAGGGTCACTTCTCGAAATGATGGTCACTTTTTGGGTACCCTAAATAGTAGGGGCCGTCCTAAGGACCCCAAAAAACTCGACCTTTAGTGACCATGTGGGAAGGAAGTACCGGAAGTAGGGCTTTGAAGTGCCGCTACCCAGCGTGCAACTGTGCATGACCTGTCAAGGCGCCCAGAACCTAAACCCTAAACCCTAAACCCGAAACTCAATCCCCAGGTGTGTGGAAGCATTCTGCATCTACAGAACTACCAGGGTTAAGGTTTCGCAGGGGATCCGACGTATGGACCCTTAGTTTGGGTCCCTTGCTATACAACCCTTATATACACTATATATAAAAAGGGCCCATACTTCGGATCCCTATAAACAAGGGTAAGGGACCACGCTAAGGGCCCATGGTTCCAGCCTTAGGTTTAGGATGTATGGTTTAGGTGCCAGGATACATTCACTTGCCAAGCTCCTACAACCCATTCCAAAGCCATGCAACCCTAAACCCTAAACCCTAAACCCCAAATCCTAAGCCCTAAACGCGAAACCCCAAACCCTAAACCCTAAAGCCTAAACCCTAAACCCAAAACCCGAACCCCTAAACCCTGAACATAGCATTTTGCCAGGGCGCTCTCCGACCAAAAGCGCCTTGAACCCTAAACCCTAAACCCCAAATCCTAAACCCTAAACGCGAAACCCCAAACCCTAAACCCTAAAGCCTAAATCCTAAAGCCTAAACCCTAAACCCAAAACCCGAACCCCTAAACCCTGAACATAGCATTTTGCCAGGGTGCTCTCCGACCAAAAGCGCCTTGAACCCTGAAGGCGAGGCGGGTGTGCGGTTGTGGCGCCCGGCGATGTACCTGTGGGCTTAGGGTTTAGGGTTTCGAGTTTAGGGTGTAGGGTTTATGGCTTAGGGTTTAGGGTTTAGGGTTGGGGTGTTCCCGGGTACGAGAATCCCTAGTAAGGACTGTTAGTATGAGGGGGAACATCCCAATACCTGTGGGTTTACTCAGGGCTTAGGGTTTTGGTGGTAAGGTTGGCTCATTGTCTTAAATCCATTGCGTCGAACTGTTGTTCAAACTGCTGTGTTCCACAGGATCCGTTGTGTTCACATCTCTCATGCTCAAGTCTGTTGTGGACAAGACCTGTTGTGTTCAATCTGTTGTCTTCAAATCTGTTGTGTTCAAATCTGCTGTTCAAGCTTGCTGTCAAATCAGTCTCTGACCTGATGTGTTCAAGCCCGCTGTGTTTGAAGCAGTCCTGTTGAAATTATTTGAACCTGTTACGTTCACTTGCTTAGGGTTTAGGGCTTGTTTAGGATTTGGGGATTAGGGTAACCCTAAACCCTATACCCCATACCCTAAACCCTAAACCCTGAACCCTGAACCCTGAACCCTGAACCCTAACCCTAAACCCTCAACCCTCAACCCTAAACCCTCAACCCTAAATCCTAAACCCTGCAGAGAAGAACCCTTCGCAGCCTCAAGGCAGCCGCAAAGTCGTTCAGGTCATGCTGGGTGTCGTAGCTGCCTCGGCATGGGGTGCAGTGTCGAGGCCTCAGGGCGGAGGGTTTGGGGTTTAGGGTTTAGGGTTTAGGGTTTCGGGTTTAGGGTTTAGGGTTCAGGGTTGAGGGTTTAGAGTTTAGGGCTACGGGTTCAGGGTTCAGAGTTTAGCGTGCTAATCCCGAGAGCCCCAACAAAGCGGAAGCGCCCACGAGCCCAACATCCCAAAGCCTCCCAAATCAGTTGCAGCACACCCCCCCCCCCCCCCCTAAACCCTAAACCCTAAACCCTAAACCCTAAACCCTAAACCCTAAACCCCTAAACCCTAAACCCTAAACCCTAAACCCTAAACCCTAAACCCTAAACCCTAAACCCTAAACCCTCAAAACAAAACAGGCACTCTTTTTCCTTGCGGCTCGGCGCCCCAAGGTGGGGGTCATTTCGTCTGATTCGCATGCAGGGCAGCACGTTGGCTGTGGCCAACCGGCTTGGCCGGCTCGCGGTGTACCCTCGGCTCGTGGCATTTGGGATGCTTGGGGTTTGGGGTTTAGGGTTTGGGCTTTAGGGTTTGGGGTTTAGGGTTTTGGGTTTGGGGTTTGGGGTTTAGGGTTTGGGGTTTGGGGTTCGGGGTTTGGGGTTTAAGGGGGGGGGGGGGGGTACTGTTAATGCCAGTTAATGCTTGAAATCGGGGCTCAGGGTTCAGGACCTCGAAAGCAGTAAAAGAAGCACCATGCAACCCCTAAGCCTTACAAGGAATGAAAGCCTTGCACCGTAGTCCACAACTTAGAAACCCTGAACCCAAACGAAGGAAGTTAAACCCATACGGAGGGGGATTCTCGAAATCATGGGCCCTTTTGGATACCCTCGGCCCCGTATGAAGTTAGGAGCCTCAAAGCAGAAGGCACCATAACCGTATGTAACCCTAAGCCTAAAACCAAACTCAAAACCCCCAAACCCTAAGCCGCCTAAGCCCGAAGAAGACGTGCTGGCCAGGGGGCCCATTGGAGTCGGCTTTCTCTTTGGCACGGGCCTCACGCGAGGCCTGGGGGAAAGAAGTGCCAGCCTACACCCTCAACCCTAACCCCAAACCCCAAACCCTAAACCCTAAACCCTAAACCCTAAACCCTAAACTTTCCTCTCGGGAGCGCTGGAGCAGGAAGGAACTCAGGGCCTAGCCCTGAGCCCTAAACCGAGGCGTCTTGCAAGGGACTGCAGAAACGACTTCCCTAATCCCTACTGTGTGAGGTAGGAAGGGAAGCGGACCCTCCAAAAGGGGGGGGGGAGTACGGTTTTATTTGGGTCAACTGGCTGGTTCTTCGTAGGGAATGAGGGAATGAGGGAATGAGGGAATGAGGTACCCTATATACTCCCTTTAAGGGATTATGTATCGGGTATCGTCAAGGCTTTGGCCCTAAACCCTAAACCCTAAACCCTAAACCCTAACCCCTAAACCCTAAACCCTAAACCCTAAACCCTAAACCCTTGGGGTGTTTCTGGGGATCCCTTTAAAAGAAGCCCGTGAGCCCTTGAACCCTGAGGTGCCGACCCGGCACTTCAAACGGCGACTACTTAAGGTTTGTGGGCGTTGGTTGTCTAGGGTTTAGGGTTTAGGGTTTAGGGTTTAGGGTTTAGGGTTTAGGGTTTAGGGTTTAGGGTTTAGGGTTTAGGGTTTAGGGTTTAGGGTTTAGGGTTTAGGGTTTAGGGTTTAAGGAGGGAAATCTCTCCGACACCGTAAGGGGAAGTCAGGCTTGCGGGCTCGCTCGTGTAGGAGTAAAACCCCACCCCCCAAGCTCCAAACCCTGAACTCCCCAAACCTGAGCCTCCCAAACCCTAAACCCGCAATTCCTAAATCGCTAAACTAAGGCCCCAAAGCCCTACCTTGGGCACTAAATGAACCCAAAACTGGGGTCATCACACCCAATACTAACCCACCATAAACCCTCTCGCCCCCAAACCCCAAACCCCAAACCCTAAACCCTAAACCCTAAACCCTGAACCCTAAACCCTAAACCCTACAGAGCCTTCTGTCGGCGTAAAGCCTCCTCGAGCTTGGCATTCTTTGGGGCGAGGACGAAGCTGCCTCGGCTGCTGCGATGGTTTAGGGCTTTTTGGTTCAGGGTTCAGGGTTCGGGGTTTAGGGTTTAGGGTTTAGGGTTTAAGGGTTCAGGGTTCAGGGTTCAGGGTTCAGGGTTCAGGGTTTAGGGTTTAGGGTTTAGCGTTTAGGGTTTAGGGTTTAGGGTGTAGGGTTTAGGGTTTAGGGTTTAGGGTTTAGGGTTTAGGGTTTAGGGCTTGCTGCGATGTGGCGCAGTTTCCCGGAATTCCCGCGAGTTCCAGTGAGTCTGTGCCAAAGCGACCCAGGCAATCCCAAAGGCGTGTCCCAGGAGTTTCAAGGAACCCCGAGGACAGGCTCCGGTAGCGGGTGCTACCGACTGTGAAACGGGCGAACGACCTGGCGCGAGGTCGGGCCTTCGAAGCTGAGATGATTGGAGAATGCTTGTATTCTTTTCTTCTCAATGTCATGGGATTCTCTGGGTGGGTGGGTGTTATATCGGAGCCGTAAATATAGCTTTACCATGAAACTGCTCGACCCGGAGCGGCTGAACCCCAAACCCTAAACCCCGAACCCTAAACCCTAAACCCTAAACCCTAATGCAACGGCTAAACCCTTCAAGGGGCCCAGTCTGTGTTTCATGAGCTCCCGCTGGCGCTCGGCTTCCTGGATGAACTCCTTGGGGGTTTGGGGTCTAGGGTTTAGAGTTTCGGGTTTCGGGTTTAGGGTTTGGGGTTTAGGGTTCAGGGTTTGGGGTTTAGGGTTCGATTTTCGGGGGGCCTGCTTGGAACCTTAAGGGGGCTTAGGATTTCGGAGCTCGGGTATGACAAAATGTCCAACCTTCCAGGCTGGGGGTTTAGGGCAGCGTTTGGGGTCCTTGGATTCTCAGCCCTACACCCCCTGCACCTTCCACAGAATCCCTAAACCTCACAGACTCCCGGGCTCCCTACTTGTAGGTTGATGGTTAGAAGCAGCACGCACACATACCTACTTGCAACTATCCAGCCCCAAGCCCTACAATGATTAAGTCCTGAACCTTAAACCCTAAACCCTAAACCCTAAACCCTAAACCCTAAACCCTAAACCCTAAACCCCCCAAACCCGGGGTAAACCCCTCAAGTGCCACGTCCAACCGGCCATCCGAGCGTCATGGATGCGAGACTCCTAAGCTGCCCCAGGGGTTGAAGGGTTTAGGGTTTAGGGTCTAGGGTTTAGGGTTTAGGGTTCAGGGTTTAGGGTTTAGGGTTTAGGGTTTAGGGGTTTAGGGTTTAGGGTTTAGGGTTTAGGGTGAGAGTTTAGGGTTCGGTCTTCAAGGCTCTAAGGTTTTGGATTTAGGGCTTGAGGGCATGACTGCACGGCTCGAGGGTTTTTTTAGGGTTTGGGGTCTGGGGTTTGGTTTCGGGCCTTGCGGTTTCGGGTTAAGGGTTGCGGTTTAAGAGGAAGAGGATTGGCCCCTGCTTGGTACCCTAAAGCATAAGGAAGGCAGCCAAAAATGGGAACCCGAGCCCATCATCTAAGGATGCCTCTTTGGAATGCAAGATCAATTTGGACCGGTAGCTATCGAACGAAACTTTCTGGAGCCTGCCTGCACCGAACACTCCCTGTGTTGTCATCACTACGGCCACAAGAGCTGCCATCAACTTACCATAGTAAGTTTCGCACTTGGTCCCGTAGATCTCTTCATTCAAGTCTGCGATCGACATCGCTTCCACAATCGAGTATTCAGTGAAAGATTCGATCACCCTGAAGCATCTGTGGTTGCATGTTGGAGTGAGCCTTAACTCGAACCTGGCAGCCACCTTCCGATCATCTCCATCGTGAACAATCTTGCCCACTTCTGAGTCGCGGCCGTTTGCTCCGTAAGAAAAGGGGAATGCAGAGGTAGCCTTCGGGACAAGACTAGCAAAATTGCCGTCTTCAGCCTTGTATCACAAGGGTATGTCGGGTGGCCACTGGGCCCCCCCAAGTCTACTAGGAGACTGGGAGAACTCCAGACACGTTGCATGTAGGGTTTCGGGTTTAGGGTTTATAGGGTTGAGGGTTTGGGGTTTGGGGTTTCGAGTTTCGAAGTTATGGTTGCTCTGTCTCGTTCTCTACGTAAGTCCTCAAGGAGAAGACCTGACACTCTAACCCTAAACCCTAAACCAAAAACCCACAGGACCTCCGTCCGACAGGCCCAGAGTCGCTGGTTTCGGATCTAGGCACTTAGGGTTTAGGGTTCTGAAGTAGGGCAGTTTAGGGTTTAGGGTTTAGGGTTTAGGGCTTAGGGAGTAGGGTTAGGGTTTAGGGTTTAGGGTTTAGGGTTTAGGGTTTAGGGTTTAGGGTTTAGGGTTTAGGGTTTAGGGTTTAGGGTTTAGGGTTTAGGGTTTAGGGTTTAGGGTTTTCAAGTAGGTATAGATGACCCGACCCCAAACCCATCGGACCGCGCTGCAAAGAGGCGGCCCACCGACCCAACTAACCCTGCCAAACCCTCACCCAACACAGAAACAATGCGGTTTAGGGTTGGGGTTTAGGGTTTAGGGTTTAGGGTTTAGGGTTTAGGGTTGAGGGTTGAGGGTTGAGGGTTGAGGGTTGAGGGTTGAGGGTTGAGGGTTGAGGGTTGAGGGTTGAGGGTTGAGGGTTGAGGGTGAGGGTTTAGGGGTTTAGGGGTTTAGGGGTTTAGGGGTTTAGGGGTTTAGGGGTTTAGGGGTTTAGGGGTTTAGGGGTTTAGGGGTTTAGGGGTTTAGGGGTTTAGGGTTTTTAGGGGTTTAGGGGTTTTAGGGGTTTAGGGTTTTAGGGGTTTAGGGGTTAGGGGTTTAGGGGTTTTAGGGGTTTAGGGGTTTAGGGGTTTAGGGGTTAGCGCGTCAGGGCAACAAATAAAGGAAGGAATCAACAGTTACCTGGTGCCCTGCCTGTAAAACTAGACCCCCCCCCCCCCCCCCCAACTACGATAAAAAACACAAATAACCCAATAAACCTCAGCCCTGAGACCCCAAGCCGTAAATACCCAAAAGCCCCAAACACCTACCTGCGTCCGCAGGATTAAAACGACTCTATGGTGAGCTCAGTTGGAACAACAGATGTTGGCTGTTAGGGTTTAGGGTCTAGGGTTTAGGGCTTGGGGTTTCGGGTTTAGGGCTTAGGGCTTAGGGTTTAGGGTTTAGGGTTTAGGGTTTAGGGTTCAGGGTTTAGGGTTTAGGGTTTAGGTTTTGGAGCAAAAGAACCCAAACCCGAACACAGCAGCCCCAAAACCAACCCAAACCCCCAAAGACCTATAAGCTGAAGTCAATAAATACAAAACTTAAATCCTTGCAAGCATGCCCTGTAAAACCCTAAACGCCGAAATTGCAAACCCTGGACACCTAAACACTTAAACTAAACCCAAAACCCATACACCCGAAAGCCCTAAACCCTACGCAGTTCAACCCTAAACACCTAAGCCCTACACACCTAAGTGCTGACCCTCAACCCTAAACACTCAACCTTGAATCTTCTCCCGAGTCTCCATATTGTCCCGCGTCTCGCGGCGCCGTTCCCGCGCGTCGGCGCGCGCCACCTTCTCCTCAGGGCGTCTCGAGCTTCAGAACTTGGGGGCTCAGGGTTTTACGTTTGGGGTTTAGGGTTTCGGGTTTAGGCTTAGGGGGGAGTTTTGGGCGTTTAGGGGCTTGAGGGTTTGTTTATTTTCTTTTTATTTTTTTGGGGGGGGGCTTCGAGTCTGGGCGTTTAAGGGCTTAGGAGGCTTAGGAGGTTTGGAGTGTTTACGGGTTTGGGGGGGTTTGGGCGTAGACTTGAAACCACATAGACTACAAAACCCTAGTTCATCCTCCTCGATGACGGCTTTGAGGAGGTCGACATCAAACTTCACGCGCAAGTCGTTGCCCTTGCCTGGGCTGCGCTGTTCGAATCATGGGGGTCTTGAGCTGAAAGGACTTTACGGTCTGAGGCAACCCCCCTTGGGCCCTGGACGTCCACCCTAAAAGCGCGCTGTAGGTTCCCAAAAAAGCCGCAAGTACAAACAAAAATCGACAAGAAAACAGCGGCAGCTCCCCTGAGCTGGTCTTTTGCATTATCCACCAGGACCATGTGGTTGACCTTTTTTTGGTACAATATTTGATTCCTAAACCCTAAACCCTAAACCCTAAACCCTAAACCCTAAACCCTAAACCCTAAACCCTAAACCCTAAACCCTAAACCCAGCTGCGGAGGCAGCTGGCCGGCACTACTCAGCGAGTGCGCTCTTGGCCGGAGCCAGGCGGAAGCCGAGGAGGCCTTGAACCCGAAACCCTAAACCCTAAACCCTAAACCCTAAACCCTAAACCCTAAACCCTAAACCCTAAACCCTAAACCCTAAACCCTAAACCCTAAACCCTAAACCCTAACCCTAAACCCTAACCCTAAACCCTAAACCCTCAGGCCCAGCTGCGCGCAAAGTCCGGGGAGTTCAGCTTTCCCTTGAGCTGCGGCCAGCCCCGCAGCACCTCCAGCCAGACCTGGGGGGAGGAAAAGCTTGGGGCGTCGGGTTTGGGATCTGCAGGCGAAGCGTCTCCTTTGCCTACCTCCCCTAAACGAAGAAAGGCCTGAAATCCACCAAAAGGACCCGAAATCCTAAACTCTATACCCTACATCCTCTACCTCTGATGAGTGGTAAGCAGAGGCCATAAGTAGAGTGTGAGGTTGGTAAAAACCCTACCAACCCCAAAGCCCAACCAGCTAAGATAGTAGCTTCTGGGGCGTAGTTGCCTAAGGGTTCAGGGTTTAGGGCAGATGGTATAAAGGGAGGTTCCCTCCTCATGGGAGGTTTTTGGGGAGCCTGTGATGGAGGGACCTTACATCTCGAAGGGGATGTTGCGCCGAGGCGCGTCCCACGAGCAGTTGCCGTCCGGCGCCGAGCTCAAGAGGCGATTCAAGACTCGAAGGTGTGAATCCTGTTAGGCTTCAGGTTCAAGGCTTTGGGGTCTAGGGGTTCGGGCTTAGGGTCTACGGCTGCCTAGAGCTTAGGGTCTAGGGTGTCGGGCTGAGGGCCCTTGAACCGAAGTCTCCACGAAGCCACCCTTCGACACCCAACTTAGGGTTTAGGGTTTAGGGTTTAGGGTTTAGGGTTTGGGGTTTAGGGTTTAGGGTTTAGGGTTTAGGGTTTAGGGTGTAGGGCGAACCCCAAACCAACCCTCAACCCCTGAACCTCCAAGTGCAACTACAGGCCCCCCTAGGCCCCCCGCCGCCCCACCCTCAATCCAAATCCCTGAACTCCTCAATTCTTAGAACCTGAAAGCCCAAAACCCCCCAACTCTTACCAAAAGCCTCAACCCTCAACCCTCAACCCTCAACCCTAAACCCTAAAACCCCCCTACCCCCTAAACCCTAGCCCTAAACCCTAAACCCCCAAAAGCGAACGCCGCTCCTGCTCCTCCTCCGAGCTCACGTCCGACTCGGCCCCGTCCTCGTCGTCGGCATCCCCATCGTCCTCGCTGCTCTCCAGGAGTTCCAGGCGCACGAAGCCATCTGGGTTAGGGTTTAGGGTTTAGGGCTAGGGTTTAGGGTTTAGGGTTTAGGGTTTAGGGTTGAGGTTTAGGGTTTAGGGTTTAGGGTTTAGCGTTTAGGGTTTAGGGTTTAGGGTTTAGGGTTTAGGGTTTAGGGTGTAAGGGTTCAGGGTTCAGGGTTCAGGGTTCAGGGTTCAGGGTTCAGGGTTTCGGGTTTAGGGTTTAGGGTTTAGGGTTTAGGGTTTCGGGTCTAGAGTTTGGGGTGTAGGGGGATTGGAGTGTCGAGAATCGGGGCTTGGCATGAACCCTCCCCTGAACTCCTACAAACACCCTGCAGCTCCCAAACCGAAGAAACCTTGCCCCTAACATCCTAAACCCCCTGAAGCCCTAAACAGCCCGGAAGCCCCCAACCCTAAACCCCAAAAACCCTACACCCCAGATCCTAAACCCCAAACCCTAAACCCTAAACCCTAAACCCTGAACCCTAACCCAAATCCTAAACCCTAAACCCCAAACCCTACAGAGATTCGGGAGCTGCCAGAGAGGGTCCCAGCCTGTTGGCTTGCTTTGGGCCTTGGCACCTCAGCAAGCAGAGAGAATGCGGAAGCACATTTTGGCTTAGGTTTGGGGTTTAGGGTTTAGGTCTTAGGGTTGGGGTTTAGGGTTTAGGGTTTGGGGTTTGGGGTTTGGGGCTTGGGGTTTGGGGTTTGGGGTTTGGGGTTTGGGGTTTAGGGTTTAGGGTTTAGGGTTTAGTGGTGTGCAGGGTTAGGTTTTGAGGGCATAGGGAGAAGCCTCGAATCCCCAAATAAGCGCGATAAGCCAAGAACCGCTCAACTTCGCAGGTCGAGGGCCTTGAAAGGCCCCATCTTGCTTAGGGTTCAGGTTCAGGGTTGAGGGTCTACAGTTTAGGGCGCAGAGAGTTTAGGGTTACTCCAAGCCCTCAAACCTCGACACCCCAGTTTCAACTTCTACTAGCCTAAACCCTTAACCCTAAACCCTAAACCCTGGACCCTGGACCCTAGACCCTAAACCCCAACCTCAAACCCCAGAGCAAGCCCGGGCACTGGCGGCCGCGGTCCCGGCCCGTGCGCCAGTGGACTGGGCGGCCCTCGGCGCGGGGCGTTGTAGGGATCTTGGGTTTAGGGTTTAGGGTTTAGGGTTTAGGGTTTAGGGTTTAGGGTTTAGGGTTTAGGGTTTAGGGTTTAGGGTTTAGGGTTTAGGGCTCAGGGCTTGGGGTTTAGGGTTCGGGTTTAGGGTTTAGGGTTCAGGGTTGGTCGACTCTTGGTCTGTTGGGGGCTCTTTGGGGCTGTTTGGGCTCTGGGGCTGAGGGTTTTGGGGGTTGTTTTGGGGTTTTTCTGTTGTTGAGTGGGGGAGGGGGTTGGGGGGGCCTTCGTTCTGGCCTGAACGCTTCGGCGCTTAAGCCTCAACCCCAAGTCCTACTCATGTATAAACCTTAAGCCCTAAAACCCTAAAACCCTAAAACCCTCAAACCCTCAAACCCTCAAACCCTCAAACCCTAAAACCCTAAAACCCTAAAACCCTAAAACCCTAAAACCCTAAAACCCTAAAACCCTAAAACCCTAAAACCCTAAAACCCTAAAACCCTAAAACCCTAAAACCCTAAAACCCTAAAACCCTAAAACCCGAAAACCCTAAAACCCTAAAACCCTAAAACCCTAAAACCCTAAAACCCTAAAACCCTAAAACCCTAAAACCCTAAAACCCTAAAACCCTAAACCCTAAACGCTAAGCCCAGCGACTGCGGCGCGGCGAGCTGCTTTGGGGCTGCAAAGCTCGAGGCGCCCCTTCGGGACTCGCAAGGAGGAGCATCCTGTCAGACAGGGTTTCAGGGTTCAGGGTTTAGGGTTTAGAGTTTCGGGTTTCGGGTTTAGGGTTTAGGGTTTCGGGTTTCGGGATTAGGGTTTAGGGTGTCAGGGTGTCAGGGTTCAGGTAGGGTGTCAGGGTTAAGGGTTCAGGG
This sequence comes from Symbiodinium natans, assembly GCA_905221605.1. Classification (NCBI taxonomy): domain Eukaryota; class Dinophyceae; order Suessiales; family Symbiodiniaceae; genus Symbiodinium; species Symbiodinium natans. The sequence goes on along the minus strand of CAJNDS010002197.1, from coordinate 154,907 downwards.
TTTAGGGTTTAAGGGTTATGAGTTCAGGGTTCAGGGTTTAGAGGCTGCCGAATTGAAAAAGAAGATGTTCTGCTCGTACCCTTTCGAAACCTCCCTGTTCTCACAAACCCAAGCAGAAACCTTACCTTGCTCCAGCTGCTCTACGCCCCAAGCTCCATGCACCGCAGCCTGAAACCCTGAACCCTAATCAATCCTGTGACCCTAAACCGTACTTAACCCCTAATCCCTACGCAACCCCCAAATAACAGTAACCCCTATATGACCCCTGAAACCTAAGCCCTAAGTAACCGCAAACCCGATAACCCTGAGCCTTACTAGCCTCGGCCCTAAACCCTAAACCCTAAACCCTAAACCCTAAACCCGAAACCCTCCTATGCCCTGAACGCTACAACGTATTACAATGGCGTCCTGCCCACTGCTCGAAGAACAGGCCCGCGGGAGGGCATGCGTACGCTTTGCGCAAACCCTATATGCATTATAAACGCCCCTGTAGTTTAGAAAAAGATTTCTGTGTACATACATATATAAATAGAAATATCTATATATATATATATGTGTATATATATATATGTGTGTCGAAAGCTCTAGCCACCCCAAGCCCAATAACCCCCACCTCGGCAAGGCGCTGGCTGGAGACTTTCAGGGCCTTGCGCATGGCCTGCTTTTAGGCTTTGGGCTTTGGGGGTTTAGGGTTTACGGGCTCAGGGGTAGGGATTTTGGGTTTAGGGCTTAGGGTTTCGTCTCTGGGGTTTTGTTGTTAGGGGTTTTCTAGGTTTAGGTCTCGAGTTGAGAGCTTCAGGGGGCTAATGCAGGGTCTGGAGCTCGAGAGCTCTTTCGGGTTTGGGGTTTAGGGTTTAGGCAACGAGGTCCCCAAGAGTCTTGATAGCAGGTTAAGGGTTTAGGGTAAGCATGCCCATAACCCTTAAGCCTTAAGCCGGCGCATATAACTTTTCTTATAACCCCCCATGGGTCTTGAAGCAGAATACCTAAAAAACGTCCTGGCTGGAAGGGCAACTTCGGTGGCCGTGCGCTTACCCTGCTCTCGGACTGGTAGGTTCCAGGGTTTAGGGTTTGAGGGTTATCAAGTTTTCTGGTTTAGGGTTTGAGGGTTTAGGGTTTACATGTCATAATCCGTACGTCTCAGCCCCCCAACTCTAAAGAGACTCGTCGATGACTTGCCGTGGATAATCCGGTATATCATCAGCTCATGTGAGGAGAGGATCGACGCAGAGTCCCCGAAGATGGGGGGGGTGCTGGGATGTAGAGCTCAAGGTTTAGGGAAACTCGAAACCCAAAACCATGTATGGGCGTTCCGGCTTGGACTTCAGATGATCACCCTAATCCCTAAACCCTAGACCGTAAACCCTAAACCCTAAACCCCAAACCCTAAACCCTAAATGCGGAGCTGTCGCCTGAAAGTCCTCATCCACAGAGTCGTCGCCCGAGCTGTCCTGGGATGAGAGGCCCGGCACCCGAGCTTGAGGTCTACTTGAAGGTTCATGGTACATAACAAGGGTTCTAGGGTTATAGGGTTTAGGGTTTAGGGCTTAGGGCTACTTGGAGGTTCATGGTACTTATATTAACCAGTGCGCTCATATGGTTATAATTTGGGCTATAGAAGTACAGATAGAGTTGGTTGATGAGTACCATGAACCTTCAAGTAGAGAGTGGTCGAAAGATAACGAGCTCTCGAACTCCCAGGTCCGAGGGCAGCTACTGTTGCTTAGGTATGTACGTATGTATGTATGTATGCATGTGTCTATATATCTATATGTATGTTTATATGCTAAGCATATAGTCTGGCAGAGAGAAAGAAAGAAAGAGAAAGAAAGAGAAAGAAAGAGAAAGAAAGAGAAAGAAAGAGAAAGAAAGAGAAAGAAAGAAAAAGAAAGAGAAAGAAAGAGAAAGAAAGAGAAAGAAAGAGAAAGAAAGAGAAAGAAAGAGAAAGAAAGAGAAAGAAAGAGAAAGAAAGAGAAAGAAAGAGAAATAAAGAGAAAGAACGAGAAAGAGAGAGAAAGAAAGAGAAAGAAAGAGAAAGGAAGAGAAAGAAAGAGAAAGGAAGAGAAAGAAAGAGAAAGGAAGAGAAAGAAAGAGAAGGAACGAGAAGGAAAGAGAATGAAATAAAAGCAAAAAATAAAGAAATAAAGCAAGAACGAAACAACGAAAGAAAGAACTAATGAAAGAAAGAACGAAAGAGAGAAATAATGAAATAAAGAGAGAAAGAATGAAAGAAAGAACGAAAGAACGACGGAAAGAACGAAAGAGAACGAAAGAGGACGAAAGAGAACGAAAGAGAACGAAAGAGAACGAAAGAGAACGAAAGAGAACGAAAGAGAACGAAAGAGAAGGAAAGAGAACGAAAGAGAACGAAAGAGAACGAAAGAGAACGAAAGAGAACAAAAGAGAACGAAAGAGGACGAAAGAGAACGAAAGAAAGCGAAAGAAAGAAAGAAACAAAGAAAGAAAGATAGAAACAAAGACATAAAGACAGAAAGAGAGCCTTGGAATTCCCCTTGAAATTGAATGTGTAATCATCCACGAACCTTTCTGAGATAGCAGCGAGCAGCAATCGCCAAGCAGATGCATGTTGATGGGACCCCGGTGCCCGCCTTGTACCACTGCATACCCGACAAGCGATGCGACCGGCACCCGCCTCCCGATACCCTAAACCCCCAAACCCTAAACCCTAAACCCTAAACCCTCAACCCTCAACCCTAAACCCTAAACCCTAAACCCTAAACTCCGACACCTTGAAAGCAGGCGGCGCCGCCCTCCGGCCCTTCGTTGGGACCTCGGCGGTCGTCGCGGTCCGTCTCTGTGTCACGCCCTCCTCGCGAGGCCGGCGAATCCCCGGGATCAAGGCCAGGGTGTTCAGGGCTTCGGGTCTAGGGCTTAGGGTTTAGGGTTTAGGGTTTAGGGTTTAGGGTTTAGGGTTTAGGGTTTAGGGTTTAGGGTTTAGGGTTTAGGGTCATGAAGCTCTTAAACTTAGATGCCGACAGCCTAACCCCGAACCTGAAACCTTAAATACAGCCGCACGGCCTAAAGCCTGCTGCCTTGAGCCCGAACCCTAAAACCTTAAACCCCCGACTGCCTCAATTCGTAAGCTGTCCAAGCCCCTGGGCCCTTTACCTCCAATTCAAAAGACCCTCGAGCCCCAGACTCTAAACCCGAAGCCCCAAAACCCTAAACCCCCAACCCCCGCCAAAAAACGGAGACTCTAAACCCGAACCCCCAAAAACCCTAAACCCTAGACCCTAAACTCTAAACCCTCAGCCTTCCCCCCCCCCCCTCCACGGCCATCTGCCTCGGGCCGTCGACGGCGCATCGTAGGAGGTGGCGCGGGTGACCGTGGATCCATCCGCCTCCAGCTTTTTTGCTTGTCGGGTTTGAGCGTTTAGGGTCTAGGGCTTCGGGTTTAGGGTTTGTAAACCCTGAAACCTGAACCCTGAACCCTGAACCCTGAACCCTGAACCCTGAACCCTGAACCCTAAACCCTAAACCCTAAACCCTAAACCCTAAACCCTAAACCCTAAACCCTAAACCCATAAACCCTAAACCCTAAACCCTAAACCCTAAACCCTAAACCCTAAACCCTAAACCCTAAACCCTAAACCCTAAACCCTAAACCCTAAACCCTAAACCCTAAACCCGGACCCTAAACCCTAAACCCTAAACCCTAACCCTAAACCCTAACCCTGAGGTCCCTGAAGCACTTCGGCGGGCACAATCTGCCTTGGAGAGGTCAGCCACGACGTGGCCAAGGTCGGCGCTTCCGAATAGCCTTGCACAGGGCATCTGGGTTTAGGGATTGGGGTTTAGGGTTTAGGGTTTGGGGCTGGGGCCTTGTGGCTAGAGGTTTGGGGTTTGGGGGGGTTTGGAGTTTGGGGGTTGGGGCATACAGACGACCTGGATTCAGCAATTGTGGCTGAAAGGCTTCAGCTTGACCCCTGCTCGCAGAAACCTCATTCTTCTGAGTTTGGGTGGTTAGACCTCAAAATTCACCAGCACCACATTCTGCAAAACAAATTGGAAATGGGTTAGTTTGGGGTTTAGGGTTTCAGGCATTGGAGCTGGATCGCGTGATCTGATAATGGTATGGGGTTCTTTAGGCGAAACCGTAGGGTTTAGGGCCCTAAGAGCATAAAGGGCCATTATGGGCCTTAGATTAGATTTCGGGTTTTGGGTCCGTTAAAAACAAAAATATTTTTCTAATGTTATGGGATCCAAAGGGTGGGTGGGTATATATTCGATACCAGAGTAGCGAGCTTGACTAGTGAATGCTTGAACTGGAGGATGCTGAACCCTAAACCCTAAACCCTAAACCCTAAACCCTAAACCCTAAACCCTAAACCCTAAACCCTAAACCCTAAACCCTAAACCCTAAACCCTAAACCCTAAACCCTAAACCCTAAACCCAACCTCATACCCTGAACCCGGAGTTGGCCTGATGGCAGTGTCTCGGAGGCTGTCGGCCTCGGAGCACTCTGCCTGGCACCCCGGGGGTCAGGGTTTAGGGTCTAGGGTTTAGGGTTTAGGGTTCAGGGTTTAGGGTTTAGGGTTAGGGTTAAGGGTTTAGGGTTTAGGGTTTAGGGTTTAGGGTCTAGGGTTTAGGGTTCAGGGTTCAGGGTTTAGGGTTTAGGGTTAGGGTTAAGGGTTAAGGGTTAAGGGTTAAGGGTTTAGGGTTTAGGGTTTAGGGTTTAGGGTTTAGGGTTTAGGGTTTAGGGTTTAGGGTTTAGGGTTTAGGGTTTAGGGTTTCGGGTTTCGGGTTTCGGGTTTCGTCGGGTTTCGGGTTTCGGGTTTCGGGTTTAGGGTTTAGGGTTTAAGGTTTAGGGTTTAGGGTTTAGGGTTTAGGGTTTAAGGTTTAGGGTGTGTCAGGGGAGGGCGCGCGCTCGGGTGTGAAACACCCCGGGCCGCGCGCTCGCGTTGCCCGTCAACCCACCCCGGCCACCCAAACTATACTCTATTAGGGTTTAGGGTTTATGGAATTTATTTCTTGTGCTCTGATGCTTGCTTTGATGTTTTTAAAGTTGCGCTGTTAGGGTCTAAGCTGGGGTTGGGGGTAGCCTCGGCCCTTTTCGGGCCTTCGGCGTGTCAGGGCCCGTAGAGGCCCTTATTTATTTGAAGGTCAGGGAAACCCTTTGTGTCTGTTTTTGGATTCCCCTTCTTTAAGGGCCTCAATTAAGCATCGATTTCACTACCAAAAAATCGCATTTTTCATTGCGGGTACGGGCATCCTGGGGTCCCCCTTCTTTTAGGGGGCCTTTTGAAGCCTTTTGAAGTATTTTGGTGGCTCTTGGGGTCTCTCGGGGCCTTGTTCGGACCTTCGGCGTGTCAGGGGCCGTAGAGGCGTTATTCATTTAAAGGTCAGGGAACCTATTAATGAATTTTTCGCCAATGAGTCTTTCAATCACTAGGGTTTAAGCTCGGGTTCGGGGTAGCCTCGGCCCTTTTCGGGCCTTCGGCAAGTTAGGGCCCGTAGAGGCCCTTATTTGCTTGAAGGCCTTCGTAGGGTTTTGCGGTGTTAGGGTTTGAGCTGGGGTTCGGGGTAGCCTCGGCCCTTTTCGGGCCTTCGGCACGTTAGGGCCCGTAGAGGCCCTTATTTGCTTGAAGGCCGTCGTAGGGTTTTGCGGTGTCAGGGTTTAGGCTGGGGTTCGGGGTAGCCTCGGTCCTTTTCGGGCCTTCGGCACGTGGGCCCGTAGAGGTCCTTGATGATTTAGGGGGAGCCATTGATTTCAATACTAAAAGAGAACATTTTTCATTGCGGGCAGGGGTGCCTAAAAACAATGTTTTCAATATTCAAAAATCGCATTTTTCATTGTGGGCACGGACAAATCTTGTGGTCCCCCTTCGTTTAGTCCGGCCTTGGCCCGGCAGGGCCCTTGACCCGGCAAGGCCAGGTGCTTGGCCCAGGGGCCCTTAGCCTTTGGGCCGGGAGGCCCAGCAGAGGGCCTGTGTGGGGGCTCTTGGCTCGGGCCCTTGGATCGGGGGGGGCCTTGGCCCAGAAGGCCCTTGACCCGGGCCCTTGGCTCTGCGGCCTTGGCCTGGGCCCTTGGCCGAAAGCCCTTGGCTAAGAGGCCTGCGAAGCCCTTGACCGGAACTCCTGGGTTGGGGGGGCGTTTGGCCCGAAGGACCCTTGGCCCGGGGGGCTTGGCCCGGGGGGGGCCCTTGGCCCGGGGGCCCTTGCCCCGGGAGCGGGGGGCCAGAAACCGTGCCGGCCATCCCTTAGCCGAGTACTGACGTTGTCGTAAAAAAGGCCGATGTCCGTTGGCCTGTCCAGGACAGACGGTGAGGCTTAACCCTCACCTTTCCGTTTCTCTTTTCGCTTGGGCGCTCGGGCTGTAAGGCCCTCGGCCGAGCGTTCGGGGTCTGTCGCTCGACGGAAGCGACCCCTCACTTAGTTTAGGGTTAAGGGTTAAGGGTTAAGGGTTTAGGGTTTAGGGTTTAGGGTTTAGGGTTTAGGGTTTAGGGTTTAGGGTTTAGGGTTTAGGGTTTAGGGTTTAGGGTTTAGGGTTTAGGGGTTAAGGGGTTTAGGGTTTAGGGTTTATTAGAGGGTTTAGGGTTTAGGGTTTAGGGTTTAGGGTTTAGGGTTTAGGGTTTAGGGTTTAGGGTTTAGGGTTTAGGGTTTAGGGTTTAGGGTGTTGTTTCTTGTGTTTTGGTTGGTTTAAGCTTCAGGGTTAGGGGTTTAGGGCTTAAGGGGTTCAAGGTTTAAGGGCAGGGGCCGGCGTAGGCTTGAGGGTGCTGAGTGCAGGGTGTAGGGGTGTTTGGCGAGGCCTTTCGGCTTTTGGGCTTTCACGCTCAAGGGCTCAGGGCGCAGGGTTTAGGGTGTGGGCTTCGGGCATAAGATGTCAGGTGTCGAAGCCCTAAACCCAAACCCTAAGCCCTATATAAACCCTAAACCCTGGCCCTTAACCCCTAACCCCTGAGACAAAAACCCTAAACCCCAAACCCTAAACGCCAACCCTAAACCCTAAACCCCAAACCCTAAACCCCAAACCCTAAACCCCATCCCCTCCTCATCCCCGGAGGTGGCTGATGCGAAGCCCGCTGGGAGAGTCACATGCTCCGAGTCCTCGTCCTCCTGCTGCGAGGCTTTAAGGGTTTAGGGTTTTTTTGGCAAGTTTAGGGTTTAGGGTTCAGGGTTCAGGGTTGAGAGTTCAGGGTTCAGGGTTCAGGTTCAGGGTTTAGGGGTTTAGGGTTTCGGGGCCTTAAAGGGTATAGGCTGTAGGGCTTCAAGGTTGCGAGGGGTTGATTTGTTTAGAAACCCCCCCCCCCCACCCCCCACCCCTCTCCCCGAGCCCCACAACGTGTTTCAGGCCCTTGAAACTTTAAGATGTCATGTGGGGGTTTCCGAAATTAGGGGTACCTTATTGGGGTCCTTGTAAAAAGGTGATCCTACTATTTGGCGGTCTATTTCAGGGGTTCGTGCTACTGGGTGACTCATGTTAAGGACTTCCTCGGGTTTGGGCTTCCAAGCGCGGGGGAACCTCAACGGAGCCTATCATGAGGAGGTTTGTGAACTCTCCTCATAGTCCGCAATAATTACGGCCTCAACAGCACTATGAGTGAGGGACTTACCCCCTGCCCTAAACCCTAAACCCGTAACCCTAAACTCCCTGCCCTTGCTCCCTGTGTTTGGGGCCCTGGGATTTTTCGGCCGTCCTGGTAGGTGAGGGTGGATGGGAGGCGCTGCTGCACGTCGTCGTAGATCTGCCGCACCTCAAAGCGCCCCAAACCCCCAACCGTCCTTTTAAGGTTTAAGGTCTGTAGAGTCAAGGTTTAGGGTTTACCCCTATCTGGGCTGGAATTGGTCCTATAGAAATCAAGCTTCCATGGGTTGTATAAGGTTGGACAGGGAGTAGGCTGAGGGAACTTGAACATTGCTTCTAAAATCAACCTCCGGCAGTAGCAGCAAAGGTACTTCTACGAACGTCCCAGATCTTCTAAACCATATACCCTAAACCCTAAACCCTAACCCTAAAGCCTAAACCCTAAACCCTAAACCCTAAACCCTAAACCCTAAACCCTAAACCCTAAACCCTAAACCCTAAACCCTAACTCGAGGGTAATACCTGTTGGAAGGCACCTGGTGCTGCAGGCTGTCTCTCAGTACGGAGAAGTCGGAAGGCACCTGCGGGGTTCAGGGGTTCAGGGTTCAGGGTTTAGGGTTTAGGGTTTAGGGTTTAGGGTTTAGGGTTTAGGGTTTAGGGTTTAGGGTTTAGGGTTTAGGGTTTAGGGTTTAGGGTTTAGGGTTTAGGGTTTAGGGTGTAGGGCTAGGTTTTGGGTGTAGGATGGGATGCTCCCCCTTATACTAACAGTGCTTAATGGGTATTACAATAGTACTGTAACCCTTGTTAAAGACTGCAAGTATATGGGGAACATCCCAAGGTTAAGGAGTTTAGGATTTTAGGGGTTTAGGAGTTTAGGAGTTTTGGGGTTTAGGAGTTTATGAGTGTAGGGGTTTAGGAGTTTAGGGGTTTAAGGGTTTAGTAGGGTTTAGGGCTTTTGGCGGTTAAGGGGTTTAGGGGTAGTAGTGACCCTGTTAGTGGGGGGTTTAGGGCCCCAAAAGGTAGGGCCCTTGGGTGGACGGAAAGAAGGTTTAGTATAGTGGTATAGAGGTTTTGGTGGTTTAGGGGTTTTAGAGGTTTTAGGGCTTTTGGTGGTTTAGGGGTTTTGGTGGTTTAGGGGTTTTAGTGGTTTAGGGGTCTGGGTACAGTGGTTCAGGGGTTTAGGGGTCTAGGGTTTCGGTTTAAGATTGGGATTAGAGTGAGGGTGTCGTCAGCTGGCTGGTCTGGAGGCGCACACCCAGACCATAAAACTCCCCTAAAGCCCCTAAAACCCCTAAAGCCCTTGACACCCCTAAAAACCCGAAACCCTAAACCCAGCACCCTAAACCCTAAAGCTCTTTAAAGCCCCTAAACCCAAAACCCTACACCCTAAAGCCCATCAAAACCCCCCAAAAGAGCACCTAAAGCCCCCTAATTCAGCCCCCTCAGTCCCCTAAAGCCAAAACCCTAAACCCTAAAGCCCTTAAAACCCCCTAATTCAAGAGCCCCTCAGTTGTGGAGCCTCCGCGGCCTGCGCTGGGTCTGCCCAAGCAGGCAGCGCCTTCGCCGGGGGGGCCGCTGCTGGCGGCTCCTCAGCCTCGCAGGTGGAAGGGCTTGAAAGGGCTTAGGGCTTGGGGTTTGGGGTTTGGGGTTTAGGGTTTAGGGTTTAGGGTTTAGGGTTTAGGGTTTGGGGTTTGGGGTTTAGGGTTGAGGGTTTAGCGTTGAGGGTTGAGGGTTGAGGGTTGAGGGTTGAGGGTTGAGGGTTGAGGGTTGAGGGTTGAGGGTTGAGGGTTGAGGGTTGAGGGTTGAGGGTTTAGGGTTTAGGGTTTAGGGGTCCATTGGCTTCCAGGCAACGAAGTTTGGGGGTTTCGGGCTTACGCCGTCGAGGTTGAAAGGTTGAGTGGCCTGAGGACTCAGGGTCCTAGAGGGTTGTGGTTTGGGGGTTTTGAGCTTAGGTTTGAGGGTTCTGTTAGGGTTTGGGGTTTAGGGGCTTGGGAGGGCTCCCACTCGGTTCTGTTAATCGCTGGTGCTACGCACTACTACCAAGAAGGCCATCAAAAAGCCATGCCCAATCCTTAAACCCGTACACACCACAGCCCCCCCCCCCTCCTCCTCTGAACCAAATTAGCTCTAGACCCGCTTCCCACCCTCCCCAACCCAACCCCAAACGCTAGGCCAGTCAACCCTAAACCCTAAACCCCATACCCTGAACTTAACCCCAAGCCCTAAGACCCCAAACCTTCAATGCCTGAAAACACTAAACCCTAAGACCCTACCCTAAACCTAAGACCCCACCGAAGACCTCAAGACCCTAAACCCCAAACCCTAAACCATAAACCCTAAACCCTAAACCCTAAACCCTAACCCGAAACCCTAAACCCCAAACCCTAAACCCCAAACCCTAAACCCTAAACCCGAAACCCTAAACTCTGTCCTTCGCCGCAGGGGCTGGAGGCTCCGCGCGGAGTTGGGGCTCTGCTGTGCTTTCCGCCTCGGCCTCGCTTCTGAAGGGAGGCGTCTGACAATGGGGTTTAGGGTTAGGGCTTAGGGCTTAGGGCTTAGGGCTTGGGGCTTAGGGTTTAGGGTTTAGGGTTTAGGGTTTAGGGTTTAGGGTTTAGGGTTTAGGGTTTAGGGTTTAGGGTTTAGGGTTTAGGGTTTAGGGTTTAGGGTCCACAGTATGAGGGGCTCCGATTACTGGAGATCTATGTTGGGAGTCCCTTACCTTTCGGAAACATTGATGAAGCACCATAAACACTGCAAGCCCCCATAAGCTGGACAACACCCCCCCCCCCCCACCATTCGATCAGAAACCCGACAGCGCCCTAATACTTTCTTGGCAAGCCTTGATAGGGTTTAGGGTTTAGGGTTTGGGGTTTAGGGTTTAGGGTTTGGGGTTTAGGGTTTAGGGTTTGGGGTTTAGGGCTTAGGGCTTAGGGTTTGGGCCTGGGACCTAAACCCTGCTCAGTTTTGCAGGCCTCGCTCTGCAAGAGGTGCCATCTTCTCTGCAACCCCTCTGCAGAGAAGACCTGCAGGCTTGGGGGTGCTCAGGGCCTCATTTGGGTTTAGGGTTTAGGGTTTAGGGTTTAGGGTTTAGGGTTTAGGGTTTAGGGTTTAGGGTTTAGGGTTTAGGGTTTAGGGTTTAGGGTTTGGGGTTTGGGGTTTGGGGTTTGGGGTTTAGAGTTGAGGGTTTAGGGCTTAGGGTGGAGGGCCTAGGGTTCTGCAAGGATCGGGGACCCTGTGCTACGACTGGGTAATATGCAGGAACCCGTAAGGAAGGGGGGGGGGGGGGGGGGGGGGGAGGCACTTTCCAGATCCTCGCACAAGTCTGCCCTACACGGCCAAAAAATCGAGCTTAGGGACTTTGGGTTTGGAGCTGCCCTAAACCCTAAACCCTAAACCCTAACTTAGGGTTCAGGGTCTCGGGTCTGGGCATGGAGCTCTTTGAGCCACGAATCCCATTTGGAGTTTCGAGGTGCCTATCCCTAGAGCCGTCCCAAACCTGAGTCATAGAGGGTCTATTTCAAACCCGAGTGCCCTATCAAAGCGGTGCATGGTGTCGAGAGCAAGACGCAGCAAGTTCCTGTCGCCTTGGCGCAAGACCGCAATGGTTCTGTCGTCCGTATAGCACCAAGTGGGCCAGGTCAGGACTGAGTCGCTTGAACCAGCAAGTTCCAGGGCGCCAGGGCGTCAGCAAGCGCAAGCGGTTAGATGGGGTCACCTTGAGGGACGCCCCGCATCGGTTGATCCCGTTTGGCAATAGCGCCATGGACCATGGCAGACCCTGGAACCCTGCCAGGCACGGCAGAGAAAACGGCAAACAAGCCTGGGGGGACCCCTGAGGTATTGAAAGAAACTGCAGCAACCTCAGGACAGAGGCTGTCAAAGGCCTCGCCCTTGCTTTGGGTACGGCGGGTATTGCAGGTGTGCGGGGATTTTCGGGCCGCCTGAAATACAAAGACACTCAATACGAGCAACAGCCTAGAGCACCAAGCCAAAACAAACATGTGAACCCTCAATCCTAATAAAAGACCGTAAACCCTGCATCCTAAGCCCTAAACCCTAAACCCTAACCGACTGGACCTATAAGGGGAGTGGTTCTAAATCATACATCATCCAAAATCGGTAGCTTCAAAACACAATCCTGACTGGAAGTCACCCCCATGAATAACCCGAAATACACCCTTTCACCACGAACTCCGAATCTAAGCCCCCCCCTAAAACACCTGAACCCTATACCCGAAACCCCCACTCCTAAACCCCTGAACCCCAAGACTTGTTGTCTAAAACCCTAAGCCCTGAAACCCTAAACCCTAAAACCCCCACACAGTAAACCCTGCACCCCCAAAACACCCTAAACCCTAAACCCCCCTAAACCCTAAAGCGCCTAAACCCTAAACCCTAAACCCTGCACCGCCTAAACCCCCCCTAAAACCCCAAACCCTAAAACTAAACCCTAAACCTCCAAACCCCCAAATCCCCCACAAAGCCTCAGGAAAAACTACGACCTGCTGGGCCCCTACATCCCTGCACCCACCGCACCGCAGCCTCCTGCGCGCGTTGGGCCAAGCCTTCCTCCAGCTCTGAGGCGATCTGTGCGCCAGGAGATAGCGGGTTTGGGGATATTGGGGTCCTCATTTTTTGAGGAACCCTACGATTGAGGGGTGGATATTAGGGGTACCCTTTTTTTTTTCGCAAACCCCCATATCGGGTTTGGGGCCTAGGGGGTTTGGGGATTTAAGGGGCTTGGGGTGTAGGATTTAAGGGGGTGAGATTGTAGGATTTAAGGGTTGAGGGCTGAGGGTGCGGAGTTGAGGCCCTAAACCCTAAACCCTAAACCGTCGGGGGGGGCCCAAACCATAACTTGAACTGAAACCCTGGGAACCAAACCCTAAAAATCCCTAAACCCCCTGAACCCTAAGCCCTAAACCCTAAAGCCCCCCACCTCGAGGAATTCCTGGCTAATGGCATTCCAGTCGCCTTCGTGCTCCTTGGCTTGGGCTTGGCGGGTTTAGGGCTTAGGGTTTCGGGTTTAGGGTTTAGGGTTTAGAGTTTAGGGTTTAGGGTTTCGGGTTTCGGGTTTAGGGTTTAAGGTTTAGGGCTTGGTGGGAGGCTGCTGGGGCTTAGTGGCGGCTTTGTTGGCGTAGGGCTCAGGATTCAGGGTTTCGGGTTTTGCTTGAGGGGTTTGGGGGTTTCGGGTTCAGGCCGAAACCCCAATTCCTAAACGCTTCGGTTCGGGCTTTGGGATCAAGGGCATAGGGTTCAGGGTTTGGGGCTTAGGGCTTAGGGTTTGGGGCTTCGTGCTTCGGCTTGGGGTTTGGGGTTCCCCTACAACCCTAAGGCACGAAGGCCTAAGAACCCCAAGCTCAAACTTGCCGAATTCGGGTTTAGGGGTTTAGGGTTTAGGGTTTAGGGTTCAGGGTTTAGGGTTTAGGGTTTAGGGTTTAGGGTGTAGGGTGTAGGGTTTAGGGTTTAGGGTTTAGGGTTTAGGGTTTAGGGTTTAGGGTTTAGGGTTTAGGGTTTGGGGTTTAGGGTTTAGGGTTTTAGGGTTTAGGGTTTAGGGTTTAGGGTTTAGGGTTTAGGGTTTAGGGTTTAGGGTTTAGGGTTTAGGGTTTAGGGTTTAGGGTTTAGGGTTTAGGGTTTGCAAAGCCCAAACTGGTGGCTTCCGTGCGTCGGTGACGCAGAACTCCAGGAACTCGTCCAGCTCTGCCGGAAACACCAGGTCTTCGTCCTTTTGGGGTTTAGGGCTTAGGCTTTAGGGTTTAGGGTTTGGGGTTTAGGGTTTCGGGTTTAGGCTTTAGGGTTTAGGGTTTGGGGTTTAGTGTTTAGGGTTTAGGGTTTGAGGGTTCGGGGTTCGGGGTTCGGGTTTCGGGGTTCGGGGTTCGGGGTTCGGGGTTCGGGGTTAGGGGTTAGGGGTTAGGGGTTAGGGGTTAGGGGTTAGGGGTTAGGGGTTAGGGGTCAGGGGTCAGGGGTTAGGGGTCAGGGGTCAGGGGTTAGGGGTCAGGGGTTAGGGGTTAGGGGTTAGGTTAGGTTACTTCGGTTTGAAACTCAACGTAATATCAGGTTTAACAGGGCATCATCTCGGGGAGAGCGGGGGGGGTTGAGGGTTGAGGGTTGGGCGAAGTGTCCCTACGTTTTTGGAGATTCTATGGTGAGCTACTTGGGGGACAACAAGGGGTTTAGGGTTTCGGGTTTAGGGTTTGGGGTTTGGGGTTTGGGGTTTAGGGTTTAGGGTTTACGGTTCAGGGTTTAGGGTTTAGGGTTAGGGGCCACGGCACCAACTTCCTGCTGTCTTCTACCAACCGAAACCTCGATCGGTTCAGGGTTATGGTTTAGGGTTATGGGTTTAGGTTTCGGGCCTGGGGGTTCGTAGTCCTAGCATCCTACTGCAGTGGCTTAGTTCGTGGCGGTCCAAAATACCTTGCAGGGTCAGAACACATGCCACTCTAGCTCCAACTGTTTCTTGCAACCATTCTCAATACGAAACACGCACACACATATCCAAAATCCTCAAACCCCGGAACCACCTCTCAAGCCAGGGCTCCGGGCTTAGGGATTTAGGAGTTTAAACACTGCGGGTCTCTCGCACACAGAACCGGTATTGGGCACTGTCCTCCTCCTCGCCCTCTCCGTTCGTCTCCGGCATGGCGGGAGACACGAGGGACGATCCCTCGAACGTTCAAAACCCTTCGAGACCCTGTGCGTGAGATCCAGGAGCCCTAGTCCCGAAACCCAAACCTCTAAGCCCTAAGCCCCTAAACCTCAATCCTGCAAGTTCCCAAGAAAGTCCCAAACCGGAATCCTTCATGCCCTGAAACCCCCCGAGGTCAAAAGGCCAGAAGTGTTCAGCTTTCCATTTGTGGCATCATCATGTTCTTCCATAGTCTGGACGTTAGGCCCTAAACCCTAACCCCTAAGCCCAAAACCCTAAACCCTAAACCCTAAACCCTACACCCCAAGCCCTGCGCTTTTGCGGAGGCCGTGGCCACAGTCCCGTGCTGAAAAATGCTGCAGGGGGCTGGAGATCAGTTATGTTTGCACACCAGGGGCTTAAGGAGAAAGGGGCTTAAGGCTCAGGAGGTGTTAGGGTTTAGGGTTTAGGGTTAAGGGTTTAGGGTTTAGGGTTTGGGGTTTGGGGTTTAGGGTTTAAGGTTTAAGGTTTAGGGTTTAGGGTTTAGGGTTTAGGGATAGCGCCCCCTAGCCCTAGGCAGGGGTGGAGGCAAACTGGGGGTGCAGTACCTAGAAGGCACTGAACGACCCTGAGCCCTGACAAAGTCCCAACACGCTACAAATAGGGTTTAGGGTTTAGGTTTAGGGTTTAGGGTTTAGGGTTTAGGGTTTAGGGTTTAGGGTTTAGGGTTTAGGGTTTAGGGTTTCGGGTTTAGGGTTTAGGGTTTAGGGTTTAGGGTTTGGGGTTGAGGGTTTAGGGTCCCGAGGCCATCCACCCTGAACCGAGAAGAAAACACGAAAGCACTTCCTTGCTGGATGAGCTGATAAGGGGTCTAGGGTTTAGGGTTCTAGACCCAGGAGATCCCAGGAGTAACCTAGGAAAAAAAAGGGGGTGCCCTTTTTGGTTTAAATGGGGTTATAAGGGAACCTAAACCCTAAACCCTAAAAAGATCGATCTTAGGTGTTGGGAGGCACGCAACCAAAGAACAACAGAAGCCGGCAGTTGGTGGCTTCGGGTTATGCGCCAAAGTGGACCGAGCAGCTGTAGGACACCATGTCCACTTGCCTGGGATTGAAGGCATAAGGCATAAAGGTCTAAACCCTGAACCCTAAAACCCTAAAACCCTAAACCCCAAAAACCCCTAAACCCCTAAACCCCTAAACCCCGAAACCCGGAAACACCTAAACCCCTAAACCCCTAAATTCCTAAACCCCTAAACCCCTAAACGCTCGAGGGTTCTGGGGCTGAGGGCTGAGGGCTTCAGCCCTGGACCCTAAGCGCCCTGGAAGAAACCGGAGGCTGGGCGTTTGGCCTTTCAAGTCGAGGACTTGGGTTTGGGGCTTCGGGCCTTTCAGCTTTTGGGGGGGGGTGGGGGGGCTGCCCTAAACCCTAAACCCTAAACCCTAAACCCTAAACCCTAAACGGCATCAGGTGCGATTCCCAGCAGCACTTGTGGCAAGACCTCGTTGACCACGTTGGACGAGCCACCCGAGAGGGACCTGGAGATGCCATTGAGGCAGGAAAGGGGACCTGGAGGCCTGGAGGCACCGTATGGTTTAGAAAGGTCAAGCAAGAAAAATGGAAATATAATATATATATATATATGTGTGTATATATTATATATATATATATGTACGCTACCCCCCCCCCCCCCAGCGACCTACCCTTTTTAGGCCTTTTTAGGCCTTGTTAACAAAGAATAACAAAGAAGGCCCAAAAGTCGCGTAGTTAATCACCGGGTAATGAAGGACAGTTACTGGGACACCCACCTCACAGACCCCGATAAGCCAGCATTGGAAGAATCTACATTTTGAATCTGAAGCGGACAATGCTGTTTTTAGATGTTTAGATCAGTGTTTTTTCTATGCAAATTGTGCCTTCCAAGGGCAATTAATGTTTTGTTGAGCAACTAATTTATTTATACAATTGTGTTTGTACGAGGCAAAGTATTAATCAAATAGTGAAACATTTTTCTTGGTTCTATGCGAATTTAGCTACTAGAGTAATTATTCAGCAAAGAGCCCAATTTGACTCAAGTGAATACTATTTAAAGGAGCATACTCAACGAAGATACGAAATAAACACCATTCTCAACCAAAAAACTGCAAAGTGTGCGTTTAAAGTGCAAATACTGTATTTATACAATTGTGTCTGTACTAGGCAAAGTATGCTCTCTGAAAAGTCCACTGAAATACCTTATGTTTACATATTCATGAATCGTTTTTATTTTTGAAATAGTCATTTCATGCGAATTTAGCTACTAGAGTAATTATTAAGCAAATAGCCCAATTTGACTCAAGTGAATACCATTTAAAGGACCATACTCAACCAAAATACGAAAGAAGCACCATATTCAACCAAAATATGGCAAAGTGTGGTTTAAAGGGCAAATAGTGCTTTGTTGAGCAACTAATGCATTGAAACAGTTGTGTTTATACCAGGCAAAGTATTATTGAAGTACTATCTGCAAAGTCAAATGAAACACCTTATGTTTACATATTCATGAAACAATTTTTTTGAAGTATTCATTCTATGCGAATTTAACTACTAGAGGAATTCTTAAGCAAATAGCCCAATTTGACTCAAGTGAATACTATTTAAAGGACCATACTCAACCAAATACGAAATAAACACTTGCGGAAATGGAAACGGTTCTACCTACATAACAATGAGACAAAGATTGCTGAAGTATTCACTAAAGATCACTTATATACTATGTCCGAAAAGCACAATTTGCATGAGCAAGCTTAAAAATGCACAATAATGGAAATAGAAGCGGTTCTACTTACATAACGATGAAACAAAGATGTCTGAAGTATTCAATCAAGACCACATATATACGTAGATCTTCAGCAGATATCTCAGCCAAAGAAAAGGATGTTGGTGCACTTCTTGAGTTGTGCGTGTCAGTCCAATGCACAGATGGGCCTGCTAATCTTCTCCAGTATCGTTCCCAATACCAGACCAGCGAGGGCAACTCCCAGCCATGCAAGAACGAATCGGACTTTTCTCAATGTCGCAACAACAAGCTGAGAGAAAGCAGTGCTCATGAATGCGAAGCTTCTACTTGCATTATGCTGTACATGTCTGCATGTTTGAATGTTCGTCCCAAGGGGCCTTCTTTCCCGTAGCCACCCCTGAGCCCGAACAAGCATCCGTATCAAAGATTCACCCTTGGGGTAGAAAGATGGAAAAGGGGAGGGGGTGTCCTTTAACACTCCTCCTTGGTACTACCGCAAGGGCCGTACCACTGTACCTGACACACCCGACCTAAACCACTAAGCCAGGCCGGTGCCCACACGACAACGAAACGAACGAGGAAAGAAGAAATGACACAGAAAGTCCGAAGGCGAGAGGGATATGGTGGAGATCAACCAAAGGAGCCTATCCTATGGATTACCCAACCCTACCCTATGAAGACAGGTTCGGCAGAAAGTGCGAGTCTGCCGGTAGGCTGGAACGCCCAGCGATGAACAGTCATCGTACAGGTGAACAACTCCACCTCGCTGCATGGTGGTCATGATTGATCCGGTGGGAATGCCTCGGTTTAAGGCAGACAAAGGAATTGCCAGGTCACCGGAGTGCACGGTTTGCACCTCCTGGTCCACAAGAGTTGGAGGTCGAACATGAGAGCCCTTCGAGGGCCCGGGAGTCACGGCACTCATGGGATTGACCATCGTCGGAACACGCTCGGAGAGATGCGGTGAAGCCTGGTGACTGCTCCGAGCGCTACTGGCTGGGGCAGCCCTTGACTTGGAAAATGGGAGGGAGGTGCTCGACGGAGGTTGAGAGTCCGAAGATATCGGTTGAACAACCGGCCCGAAAGTTAAAGCAGGAACTTCGGCTGAACGGCCTGCTGAAGAAGAGAGCTGGGACGAAGGGGCAGATTGCTCCAAGGTAGAGGCTGACTCGCTCTCAGGAGACGCTGGAGCCCCGGAAGAGGTTTGGGCTGCGCCTCGATGGCGAAGACCTTGGATCTCCCGAGCCACAGCCTCCTGCACTTTCTCTTCAATTTTCTTGCTCTTTCGGGTCTGGTGTCGAACAGCCTTGGCTTGCGCGGTAAGAGGCTGTGGTCGACGGCATCGATGCACCCCTTCCCAGCAGCATAGGGCAACTAGCAACACAATCAACAGTCCAAGGTAGGTGGCCAGTGTGAAATCCACTCGGATTCCTAAGGGGACTCCTTCCGCCGCCTCCTCCTCAACCCCGGGTGCAACGGTGAGTGCCCTTTCCCCAGCACATGAGGTAGCCTGGCAAAACGTCACTAGCCCAGTCAACCATCTTGACACGCTGGCAAGCACAGAAGGAGAAGCCACAGAACGGGGACTTGACAAATCCCTGGCGACATCCGCTGAGGCAATTTGCGGACTCGGGGCTTCATCTGCAAAAGTATCTTCATCCACAGTGTCCTCTCCCAGGTCCGGACCGGGGTTCTCAGAGCGGAGCTTTAACAGCTGTTTCAAGAAACACAACCGAGGTGAAGGGAGAATCTTTGTGAAAGCGTCAGCTAACTGCTCCTTCCCCGGTTGGTGCTCAACCGCGACCTCGCCAGATTCGATCAACTCCGACACGTATGCGGCTCTGACACGAAGGTGACGGGTTCTATTGGCTCCCCGCCCATGAAGGAGGTGGATTGCCGAGGTGTTGTCCACCCGCAGTGCAACCTGCTTACAGGTGGTTCCCAACTCCTGGAGGAGGGGCATGAGACTCTGGGCCTGAACGACTCCTTCGGTTGCAGACACCAGCTCTGCTTCCGAGGAGGATAAGACCACGAAAGCCTGCTTATTTGCCCGCCACGAAACGAGACAGCCCTGAACCACTATAGCTAAGCCCGAAACCGACCGACCGCCATATGGCGAGAACGATGCGTCGGTGTAGCACACGAGTGGTGGCTCTCCACGGGAACTCTGGCGTTCAAAATGCAAGCACTCCTCCTTAGTCGTGGCCACATATGAAAGCACACGGAGGGCCAACTTTATCACATCCTGCGCGTTGCGATGCACCCATGATGCAAGCAGAGATACTGAAAAACTGACATCAGGACGAGAACGCTGGGAGATCCATAAGAGCTCTCCCAGCACTTTTTGCGCTTGCTTCAAGGATTCTGGCGAGGAGGGCACCACGTCTGGCTCCTCCTGAATTCGTGGCAGAGGTGTCCTCACAGGGTGGCCGACATCGTAAGCAGACAGGAGTTGCTCGATGTAAGGCCGTTGGTGCACACGATAACCTTGAGGAAGCCTTTCAATCTCCATTCCCAAGAACTTCAACTATCTCCTGGCTGCTCGCAACCTTCAAGTTCTGACGAGGCCCACCCAAACTCTGAGGAAAGGTGCGAACGGAATCCAGAGGCCATTGCGCGGTTACCAAGGATCAAGAAGTCATCAACGTATGTGACAACTATGCCACAGGTGGCACCCTTGTCATCTTTGACAGTCCACATGGAATCGCACGAAGTGGCTTCAAGGTGATAGTTGTCCCACGCTGCGGTACGGAGACAACTATCCCGGTAGGTTGACCACCACTTTGGACTCTCCCGGAGTCCGTAGACTGCCCGGTTGACTTCCCACAGTTCCGTGGGGGAGGCCAACCCTAATGACACATGCTCCCGGGTTGGTCGGAGAAGTATGGTTCGCTGCTCTGGCTTTGGCGCCAGCAGGAACGCCTGGGAGATGTCTGTTGTAAAGGCATCCCAACCGTTGTTTGCTGCCAAGCTCAAAGCTAACCGGACATACTCAGCTCTGGCACCGGAGGCGTAAGTGTTCACTTCACTGGTGACCTCGCTTTGATTTCCACAGGCCACGGTCCTGACTTTTCGCCTGTACATCTTGTTGCTGTTGGGCTTGGGTGGCTTGACGGTCCACACATTCAGGCTGCTCAAGACTTCAGCATCCGGACGCTTCAAAAGCTGTCGTGCTTCCTCTCCGTCTCGGCGAGTCAAACAACCTGAAGCCAACTGACCATTCAGTTCTTCCTCCATCGATTCCTTCCATTTTTCCAAGTGCTGCCTGGCCTCCTTTGGAGAAGCTGTGTGAGTGATCTCCAACTTGCGCCCATTGGCGTCGAGGTCCGCCAGATGAGCTTCTATGTTTTCGATGACCGCGGGCTCAACTGACTTAAGCTGGGAAGGTCCGGAAGTGATCCTAGGACTTGGATCAGCTCGAGTGGCTGAAAGGCGTGGAAGCCAAGCAGGACAAGCCTGGGCAGCTGGGATTACCTCACCCTTCTTCTCAGAAATCGCCTGGAGGTTTGGGAGACTGGCATTTGAGCCCGTGGCAGGTTCAGAGATGGTAGTCGTGTTGGAGGCCGGAGGGCCTTCAGCCGGGCTTTTCAAGGACGTGGATAGGGCAGGAGTGACAGCTGCAGGCAGACCTGCTTCATCTGGCACGCCTAGGACATGCTCCAAGGGTCCGACGCCCTGAGCTGCGACCGGGCAGAATGCACCTGTTCGTAGACCTAGAACACCTGGCACGCCTGGGACATGCTCCAAGGGTCTGATGCCCTGAGCTGCGACCGAGGGAGATGCACCTGCTTCACCTGGCACGCCTGGGACATGCTCCAAGGGTCTGATGCCCTGAGCTGCGACCGAGGGAGATGCACCTGCTTCACCTGGCACGCCTGGGACATGCTCCAAGGGTCTGATGCCCTGAGCTGCGACCGAGGGAGATGCACCTGCTTCACCTGGCACGCCTGGGACATGCTCCAAGGGTCCGACGCCCTGAGCTGCGACCGAGGGAGATGCACCTGCTTCACCTAGCACGCCTGGGACAGGCTCCAAGGGTCTGATGCCCTGAGCTGCGACCGAGGGAGATGCACCTGCTTCGCCTGGGACATGCTCCAAGGGTCCGACGCCCCGAGCTGCGACTGAGGGGAATGCGGTTGGCACGCCACTAGCTGGCACCTGATCGTCTTGAACCTTTGGACCTGGCGCAAGCGGAGGAGACACCACAGCGGCTTGTGGTATCCTACCCCTGGTGGCATCTGGCACCCGAAAACCTAGGGCTTGCAGTCGGTCTCGTTCGACGTCGACCGAGAAGCCATTAGGGGTGTAACCGACTACAACCCACTCCGGGGTACGAACCACAGCATGGGGTGTCTTGGGGTTAAACTGGAGTCCTGGCTTTAGGGGCGTTAGGGGTATCCTGGCGCGGTTGCTTGGCGAGGAGCCAACTGACCGGCGGGAACTGAAGAGGAGTTCAATGCCTCTTCGGTCCATAGGTTGGTAATACCCGGTATCACCAGCCCAAAGTTTGAGCCTTCATTGTGAAAGTCCCTATGCACAGGCACCTCAGGGTTGGCGAAAAGACCCACAGAAACCCAACGCAAATCTGGTACGCCTTTGGCCCGCGCTTTTCCAAGCAGGAATTGGTTGAGCACCTGAAGTACTTGAGGCAACCCATTGGTGGCCTTGGTAATGCCCGAGAAGGGCCCTCGACGAAACCCGCCCAGGTACCAATGGCCGCTGGAGTGTCCGCGTCGCTTCATGTCTGCAGCTGGTTCCTGGACCAAGTGCTGCAGCATCCGAGATACTGCTTGAGGAGTGATGTTTCCAGAGCGCAGTAGCTTTGAAGCTTGCTCTTCAGCCATCAACTCCTGCTCAGCCACCTTGGCCACATACGTTTTTTCCCGGAGACGATGTGGGGGAACAGGCATGACAACTGGCTTTGGGTCCTCAGCCACAAGGGGTTCAAGGAGCTCATCGTCAACGTCAACCAAACCTGCTCGTACGGATCTGCTGGTAATGACGGCCCCGGTGGAATCCTTAAGGATGTGATGCCCCTCTGCCGAGATCATTGAACGACCCAAGTAGCGGCCCCACTCCCAGGTGGAAAACACCTTCTTTGCTTCATTAGTCATAGCCTTCGCCCTGAACAGCACTTTCCTTCCGAAGGTGAGCTGAGGTGGCCGGCGGTCCAACAGACCATCAAGGTGATCTTGTGAGGCGAACTGGGCGGCGTAAGGCCAGAATTGCACAGGGACCTTCCCGGCCGTGAGATGGAGTCTCATTCGAGCTTTGAACCATGACACTAGCCGTTCAGCCAAGCCATTCGATTTGGCGTCAGCCCCCTGGGTGTTGCTGGGAACTATGCAATTTTGTCGCAACCAGCTTTGGATCTCCTCTGACTGTCCTTCTTTGTCGCTGTGACAGATTTTGATCGGTATTCCCAACCTGTTGGTCTCAGTCACCACATACTGTATTGCCGACAGAAGAGACTTGGATTGCCTGTTGCGCAGAGGAACCGCAAACCTGAGGAGCACTTGGTCAACAGGATGCCGGAGGGAAGCGACCATTTTATCGATTTCATCATCTGACATGGAAGGCCCTTCATCCAGCACGGACTCAACCTTAGGCGCAGGTGCTTCAATAGGCGGGAGATGCTCTGGCAGGCTCTCCTCCTCCTCAACAGCTGGTGGCTCAAGCTCGGAGAACAGGATGTCTGGATCGATTTCCCCTCCTTCAGTAGGGGAGTAATCGGAGTTCCAGTCAAGCTCACCTTGCTGGGGCGACTGCGCGGGTGCAGCTACTTGTCCTGGGGTTGATGACTGCAAGGTCGGAGACCCCGGATCAGGTTTGTTAGCAGAAGGACCGGGCGCTGAGGTGGCTGCATCTCGGAACAGGCAGGTTGGCACACGAACCCCTGCTACGAACAGGTACCGGAAACCTGAGTGTTTGCCAGTCTTGCCAACTTCACGAAACGGCCCGCTGATGTCCCAAGACATTGAGAAGCTATCCTTGAAGCGAACGCGACGATGTTGAATTCCTAGACCTGCGCCCATGGTGCAGGCGAGGCAATCTCGTCTGTAGGGGAGATGGCCAGCGGTGATATGGCGTCGCCATGAGGCCCTTTCTTTCGGCGACATTGCGACCTTGCTCTTGTCTTTTTCGGAAAGGTCATTGGGATCCGGCTCGGCAGCTCTGAGATCTTGCATTGACGTCGGAAGTGAAAGGTTTTTTGGGTCTTCTGGAGGCTCCCCTGGAACATCCTGACCAACATCCTTGTCGATCAACGCCTCTAGATCCCTCAGGAACTCTTCCCCAAAAGAGTCAAGATCGCCTGGCTGAGCACCAGAGCCAGCTTCCTCGATCCCGATTGCTTCGACGTCAGGCACAGGGCCTGGAGTGGAAGCATCAGGTAGCGCAGAGGCCGCTGCAAGGTACGGAAGGCTGGGCCCCTTGCCGCATAAGGCTCGCTGAATTTCGGTTTCTAGGCAGGCCGTGCCTTGCAGATCATGCAGCACTCGAGAGTCCACATGCCGAAGGTCAAGGTTAGTGGCGGCAACACGGGTCTCAGAGAACTGAACAGTCCAAGCTTGTCCCCAACGGGCGAACTCACGGGTCCGCTGATCCTGGTGGGCAACACCCTCAACCAGAAAGGGAAGACAAACCCCTTGAAAAACCGAAGCTACAGCCCAGAACCACCTTGACCACAGCTCCTGTGACTCAGATAGAGGGACTGGTGATGCACCCCCCCAGCACATGGAGCCTGCGAAACGACCGGTAGCACACGCCCAAAGCAGCACCGGAATCAGCTCAGCTTTGCCAACAAGCTCGGAAGCCTCCAGGACACAGTAACCCCGTTGTGCAATGGCATCGGACAAGGAGCGACTGACCTTGGGGCCGAAGTTCACCCACCACTGGTTCTTGAACAGACGCTTGCGAAGACGGCGGGTGTATGGAAGGTCCTTTAGCAGTCGCCATCCATCGGCGTCCCCTGAGCTCACAGCCTGGGCAAGTTCCAACACCTGTGCTTGCTCGAAGCCTCGGAGAGCGGGGCAGACGAGGAGCGCCGCGGTTGCTCTGGAGATTGAACCCTCCCGAACATACTCCACGAGAGCTTGGGAAGAGGACCCACCTGCATTGGCCTGGATTGCCCCTATCGTTCGGGCCACTGTGCTCTGAAACTCCGAGGTTTGTTGATCCTCCAGCTCACGGATGAGCTCCTGGGCCATGGTTTCAGGAAGCTCGGGGCATCCTTTGGCCGAAAGGAAAGTCTGTAGTGGCCCCCGCTTGGGGTGGTTCAACCGTAAGCCCTTACGCCTACACCAACTCACCTTACAACCCAACCGTCCCACAAGTTGACCGAGCGGTAGCAGCGTTTGTGGCCGTGAGCCCTCGGTTGAAGGAGGATTGAGGGTACCGCAGGCATTCTTTCGCCATACCTGGACCTGATCGCCCGCGAGAGCAACTTCACAAGGAAAGGTAGGGCCATTGCATGTGGCCGACACAGCATGGGTCGCCCCACTATCCAGGAGAGCCCTATCTGACACCTCGGCCGTCTGATGGTCCAACGATGCAACCTCGGCGACAACCTTTGCCTGGGCTTGCGAGCCCTGCGCAAGCTGATTCTGCAAAGATGCCAGCTGTTCCTGCAGGGCATCCAACGAAAGGACGGGAGTCCCGGCGATGGGCACCGCCTGTGCTTGCGCAGCCGCCGCCTGCGTGGGAAGAGTAGTGTCCCTGGCGGGAGGTGGAGCCTTCGGAGTGCTTCCAAGAGCTTCTAGCAACTTTGCAGCTCCTGTCACAAGGCCTTGCACCTGCTGGGCATCCGGAAGGTTACCTTTTGGCTTAGGTGGGTTGGGAGGCTTCTTAGAGGGTGACGGGGCTGAGGAACTATCACCTGGCTTATCCCTCTTAGGCCTGGCGCAGCCATCCGCCCTGTGGCCTTCTCCGCCACAGTTGATGCAGAGGTTTGCCCGCCGATCCTTAGGGATGCTGGCCCAATTGTGCGGGCGACGGCACTTGCCCCCATATCTGCAACCTTGACCACCGCGAAGAAAGGCACGGCAATCCTCCGAAGACGCCGGGACCTCGTCACCGGCCCCACCTTTAGGTACGGCAACCGCCTTTGGCTCCGGTTTGGGTTTGTCTTTGGAGGGATCAAGCTTCGGGGGCTTCTGGGGCGCTGAGGTGCCAGGGGTGTCTATAGCCTGAGCTTTGCACGCATCCCCGGACTTCAGGCGGCTCACCACCTCAAGCTCACTCAACAGATGCTGATGCAGCTGGTCCACCTTGGCTGACGTAGGCAGCACATCAACCTGAAGGCTCGCCCTCGTGAGAGAAATTCGGAACTGGATCTCCGGGAAATCTTGCAGGGGCTTGGCGGTGATGGTGTTCAAGGCCTTGAGGAGGATGCTGGGGTCTGGTAGCGTTCCACCCAGCGACACGAATCTGCTGCACCACCGACGCCAAGACCGAAGCTCAGCGACCGCTTCTTTGGGACTTTTGGCAGCTTGAGGGTTTGTCAAACGACGAAGGCCTTCTTCTCGCTCCTGCAAGGAACCGGGGCCGAAGATAACGTACAGCCGACACATGACAGGGAAAATGCCAGCGATGCGGGCTGCGGATATTTCTTCCTTCACCTCGCTGGGCGAGGCCTCGAGGATCATGGACTCCATTCGAGTGCGAGTCCTGTTCCATTTGGAAGACATCAAGGCAGGTGAGGGATCGGTGCGAAGGGAGAGCCTGCTGAGGGGATCCGTTGCCAAGTAAAGGGCATACCACGCCTCTGTCTCCTGCTTCAGGCACGACCACAACTCTTCACTAGAGTCTGACAGGTCAGCCATTGCTGGCCCTATGGCGTGTAACCAGTCCGCAAATGTCAAAGCCGAGGTTCCGGAGGGCGTTGGCATCTTTGGAAGGGCTGATATACCAGGCTTCACAGTCTCCGGACCACTGGCAGTCCTTCCTTGAGAGGTCAGGGCAGCAACCAACTGTTGCAGCACATCCAGACTCAACCCGTCGGCACCTGTCGGCAAAGGGGTCCCGGAGGAATTTGCCGGTGTCGTGTTCGCTGGAGACTGCTGCGTCGGAGGTTGATGCCAATTGCACCCCTGATGCCCCGACGAGGGACCCAGAGAGCACTGTGTAGGAGGGATATGCGATGGAGCGGACGCCTGGTGTGCACCAGGAACCTGTGCTGCTGCGCCTGCAACCTGTGGAAAGGCACCTGTGACCTGTGCTGCTGCACCTGGAACCTGTGGCAAGGCACCTGTGACCTGTGCTGCGACTGCTGCTGCACCTGGAACCTGTGGCAAGGCACCTGTGACCTGCGCTGCGACACCTGTGACCTGTGCTGCTGCACCTGGAACCTGTGGCAAGGCACCTGCGACCTGTGCTGCGACACCTGGTGAAAGGGCACCTGTGAGGGCTCCTGTGACCTGTGCTGCTGCACCTGTGACCTGTGCTGAGGCACCTGTGACCTGTGCTGAGGCACCTGTGACCTGTCCTGTGACCTGTGCTGAGGCACCTGTGACCTGTCCGGCGACCTGTGCTGCTGCACCTGGAACCTGTGGAAAGGCACCTGTGACCTGTGCTGCTGCACCTGTGACCTGTCCTGTGACCTGTGCTGCGGCTCGTTGCGTGACCTGTCCTGAAACACCTTGAACCTGTGCTTCGGCACCTGGAACCTGTGCTCCGGCGCCTGGAACCTGTGGGCTCACGGGCTTAGAAGGGGCCTTAAAGTAGGATATAAGGTTCTGAGGATTAGGGATGGGAATGGACGGTCTTGGACGAGGCATCGTTGGCACGAACGACGACGACGAGGCCTGGCTCCCTAACCCTAACACACCCTTAACCCAACCCCAACCTTGCCCAGGACCGGTGTCCTGGTTTTGAGCCCTTTGGCCCATCAGTTCCCTACGAAGGGCCAGGTTTTCCTCGGCCAAGGCATTCAGCTGGGCATTGTGTTCATGCTGCAGAAGCTGCATCTGCCTCCTCACCTCAGCCTGGATGACCTCTGTCGTGGAGTCACTGCTGGCAGAGTGGGACAGGTGCGCCCCTTCAGACATAGCCCCATACAGCAGCGGAGCCTCCTGCGGCATCTGAAGAAGTCGGTTCGCCACGACTGGATCAAGCAAAGAGTCCCCACTGGCGACGCCCGCATTTCCGTCGGTCGGCGACGGAGGTCTCGAGCCCGCTGTCAGAAAGGCGCTTCCTGCGGCTGACCCAGTCGACGGTTCAGTTCCACCAGCCAGCTGCTGGCGCATGGCCTGAATGGTGGTCCAAAGCTCGGCCACCACATCCTGAGTGGCCCTATCATCTGCAGCTGGCGTGCCATCTAGGGCGCCAACTGGCCTGCTCAGACTCATCGGAATCCGTCGCCACCTGAGCACCATGACCCAACGCAGCTGTCGAAGACGAGCGGCTCGTCGACAGCCCCATTCCAGTTGCACCACGTTGCGCCGAGTCCGGTGAGTCGGAGCCGCCAAGCTCTGCTGTGGGTCGATCCTGACTACCCAAACCACGTCGCGCCGAGTCCGGTGTGTAGGATCCTCCATGCCCTGCCGTCTGCCAAACCTGACCATCCAAACCACGTCCTGAAACCATGGAGCTTTCTGTAGCCTGACCAGCCATTGTAGCTCCATAGCCTTCAGTGCTCCGAGGCTGATGGCCATTTCCATTCAGCAGCGGCCTGCTTCCTGCGCCGGTAACGGATTGGGCGCTCATAACCCGTAGATCTTCAGCAGATATCTCAGCCAAAGAAAAGGATGTTGGTGCACTTCTTGAGTTGTGCGTGTCAGTCCAATGCACAGATGGGCCTGCTAATCTTCTCCAGTATCGTTCCCAATACCAGACCAGCGAGGGCAACTCCCAGCCATGCAAGAACGAATCGGACTTTTCTCAATGTCGCAACAACAAGCTGAGAGAAAGCAGTGCTCATGAATGCGAAGCTTCTACTTGCATTATGCTGTACATGTCTGCATGTTTGAATGTTCGTCCCAAGGGGCCTTCTTTCCCGTAGCCACCCCTGAGCCCGAACAAGCATCCGTATCAAAGATTCACCCTTGGGGTAGAAAGATGGAAAAGGGGAGGGGGTGTCCTTTAACAATATACTATGCTTGAAAAGCGCAACTTGCACAATCAGGCTTAAAAAATGCACAAGAATCCTAGAAAAGTACTTAGTGAAGGCCATACACAAGCAAATTCACAAATACATAAAAACATCCAAAAGCGCAAGCTTTTCAGGAGAATCTCTGGTAAAGTTTGGATTATAGGGTTTTGGGGTATTCCTGGACGAGCAGGCGTCACTTTTTAAGCAAACAATTCTAAGCAATAAATGTTTTTTCTCAAGACAAGTATTGCAAATGCTGCTGCTAGATAATTAATCGCATTTACCAGGCAAATATTATCCATGCGAATTGAGCTACCAGAGCACCAAGTAATGGCTGAATAAGGTCTACTACACTTGAGTACAACCAAAAGATGCACTAAACACTAGCGGCTCTACTTACATAATAACGAAACAAATAGTTCTGAAGCACTAGAAAAGACCACTTGTATACTATTTCTGAAAAGCACAATTAGCATAAGCACACTTAAACATGCGTAGTTGTTGCCTCGTGACCGTGAAGGCGAACCAAAAAGCCAAAATACCAAAACAAAAAACCCAAAATACCAAAAACAAAAAAACCAAAAAAAACAAAACCAAAAAAACCAAAAATACCAAACAAAACCAATTTTCCGGGACTCTTGGAGAAGCCTCATAGGGATTTCCTGAGAGTCCCGGAAAATTGGTTTTTTTGGTGTTTTTGGTGTTTTTGGTTTTTTTGGTTTTGTTTTTTTTGGTGTTTTTTGTTTTTTTGTTTTTTTTGGTTTTGGTTTTTTGGTTTTTTTGGTTTTGGTATTTTGGGTTTTTCTACTGTCCAGTGTATGCGATGTAGTTGTATTTTAGTCTACGCCCTAGGAAATACGCTATATTGCACACCGAGTTTGCTTGCAGTGCAGCTGGGTGACTTGAGACAAGGCGAAAAAGGGTAGGTCACTGGGGGGGGGTACCATATATACATATGCATACATATATATATATATATGTATGTATGTAATTCAAATGAAAAGGGATTCTGGGAGGTTGGGGTGGTACCAAGCACATAGTGATGCAAAGGGGCTTGCAAAAAAGAAACTGAAGCCCGAAACCCGAAACCCGAAGCTACCTCCTCCACCAAGCGGCTCAGCCACCAGGTTGACTTCCGCTGCATGGAAGACATTGCCTACCTTTTAGGGTTTAGGGTTTAGGGTTTGGGGTTTGTGGGTTTCGTGGTTTAGGGGTTTAGGGGGGGTTTAGGGGGGGTTTAGGCTTTAGGGGGGGTTTAGGCTTTAGGGGGGGTTTAGGGGGGGTTTAGGGGTTTAGGGGTTGAGGGGTTCAGGAGTTTAGGGGTTTAGGGTACCTTGCTGCCACGCCCAGGTTCAGAGGAGCTTTCAGGGTTCAGGGTTTTGGGCTGAGGGGATTACTTGAATGCGCATGTATACCTACCCCAAACCCTAAACCCTAAACCCTAAAACCCATGGGTTACTTACAAGTATCTACGCGCACCTGAATTCGGGCGGTGGCCACAGCTGTCCTACTCTTAGAACCCCACGCAGAACCACCTATACCTACCCTAAACCCTAGACCCTAGACCCTAGACCCTAAACCCTAAACCCTAAACCCTAAACCCTAAACCCCCTAAAACCCAATACCTACGACCGATGAGCCAATTGGAGTGCTTTGCAGTGCTTTCCAAGAGGGGGCTTGGGGCCAGCCTCTAGCCGTGGACTCCCGAATCTCCGGAAGCAAAAGCCACAAAATAACCCTAAACCCTAAACCCTAAACCCTAAAACCCTAAACCCTAAGCCCCAAGCCCTAAACTCCAAAACACCAACCCTTCGGGGCTTACCCCCCCTTCGTTGAACTCTAGACGGCCCTCCGGGTCAAGGATGAAAAACCTTTTTGCCTGGGCTTTTCCCTACATCCCAAACAACCCTAACACCCCTAGACCCCTAAAACCCGAGAACTCTAAAACCCCTGAACCCTGAACCCCAACCCCAAACCCTAAACCCTAAACCTCTAAACCCCGAAACCCCCCAAAACCCCTAGACCCCAAACCTTCAACCCTTGCTTTCTGAGTGACAGCCCCGGGCCGCCGGTGCTGCCTTCGGCTTCGAAACGGCGATTTTTTGTTTTTTCGTGTCCTTTCTTGAGATATGTCCCCAAATAGGGGGCTTGGGGTTCAGGTTCAGGGTTCGGGGTTCAGGGTTCAGGATTCAGGGTTCAGGGTTTAGGATTTAGGGTTGCTAGGGTTTATAGGGTTTAGGGTTTTAGGGTTTAGGGTTTAGGGTTTAGGCTTTAGGCTTTAGGCTTTCGGCTTTAGGGTTTAGGGTTTAGGGTTTAGGGTGTATGGTTTAGGGTTCAGGGTTCAGGGTTCAGGGTTCAGGGTTTAGGGTTTAGGGTTTAGGCTTTAGGGTTTAGGGTTTAGGGTTTAGGGTTCAGGGTTCAGGGTTTAGGATTTTAAGTTTAGGGTCTAGGGGTTTATGGTTTAGGGTTTAGGGTTTAGGCTTGGTGAGCCAGGACTCACATGTCTCACTCCGGTAGTGACTAGCGGCCACCGCGCGCGCGTGATGCCAGCCTGTCTGGCCGCCAGCCACCTCTGCTCAGGACCACCCTAACCCTAAACCCTAAACCCTAAACCCTAAACCCTAAACCCTAAACCCTAAACCCTAAACCCTAACTTCTTCCAGGTTCCGTTTTGTTTTGTGCTTGTTTGTGGTTTTTGGGTACTTGGGCGTAGGATTCTGGGGTGTAATCTTTAGAGTTTAGGGTTCAGGAGAAGACTAGGTTTCTTTCTCTAGTCATGTCCTTCTATCTTTCTGTGGGTACTTCGAAGCTTGCACTTGCTGCATGTACTTTGTTCGTTGAATAGTGTGTGTCTTCACTTGTTGCTGTTGTTTGTTTCTGCATTTCGCCCTTTGGTATACGAAATGTTCACTATTGCGTAGGGTCTTTCCTTTGTTCTTGCCCGGCGTTACTTCCTTTCCTTCCTTGCTGTCTTTTGGTACTCTGCTGAGACAAACCCAGGAAAGTGAGAGGAATAAACGCAACACACCAAAAGCCAAAAAGAACAAGAGCTACCCAGACGCCCAACCCCCACGAAAACCCTGAATCCTGAACCCCGTGTATTTAAGTTTTAAATACCCCGAAACCCCTCACAATTCCCAGCTTGAACCCCTAGAACTTACCCCTAAAGCTCTCCATAACTGTTCCCCCGTACTCAGGAGTGTTAGTATAAAGGGAACATCCCAACCCAAACCCTACACCCCCAAACCCTAAACCCTAAACCCGAAACCCTACACCCTAAACCCTAAACCCAAAACCCAAAACCCAAAACCCAAAACCCAAAACCCAAAACCCTAAACCCTAAACCCTAAACCCTAAACCCTAAACCCTACCTACACCCCCAAACCTTAAACCCCATAGAGGCGAGGGCGCCGCGCCATGCGCCCGGCCGCGCCGCTGTCGAAACGGGGTCCCATGCCGAGGCCTCAAGCCCAAAGCCCAAAGCCCTAAGCCCAAAGCCCTAAGCCCTAAACCCTAAACCCTAAACCCTAAACCCTAAACCCTAAGCCCTAAACCCTAAGCCCTAATCCTAAACCCTAAACCCTAAACCCTAAACCCCAAGGCCTCCACGAAGCTCCCAGTCGCCCTCGCAGTTGGCGAAGACCTCGGCTTTTTGAAGGGGCTTCCAAAAAGGATGGCAGAAAGGTTCACTTGGCTGACTCTTGAAGCCTTCCTAAATGTTTAACTTTTAGGCTCCTTATTGTGGTTTCTACAAAAACCCAAAAAGTTCAAGTCCTAAGAGCCAGCCAGAAGACAGCCAAGTTCAATGGCTAGGGGTCTATTTGGGCCTTGAGGTTCAAGGGGGTTAAGGGATTTAAACGGATTTAGGTGATCTAAGTCGAACTGAATAGGGATGTAGAAGGGGCTTTTTGTCAGGGTTAGGCCTTATGTGTGTGAGGGGCTTAGGGTTTAGGGTTTAGGGTTTAGGGTTTAGGGTTTAGGGTTTAGGGTTTAGGGTTTAGGGTGCCTCCACATCCTAAGCCCAAGCCCGGGCTGCCTCTGTTGAACACGCAAGACTAGGATTAGCAACAATAACTTCTAAGGGTAGTTACGTGGTCCCTTAGTATGGGCCCCTCAAAAGGGTACCCCTTACGTACCCCTTATACACCCCAAACAAGCAATGATGGTTTTGCTGAGAAAATCAGCGGCAGCCGCGTTTGCGAGGATAGTAGCGGCAACAGAACATGAGCCGGCTGTGGACTCCAAGATAAGATGTAGGTTTAGGGTTTAGGGTTTAGGGTTTAGGGTTTAGGGTTCCAGGGTCTAGGGTCTAGGGTCTAAAGTTTAGGGCTTAGGGTTTAGGGTTTAGGGCTTAGGGCTTAGGGTTTAGGGCTTAGGGCTTAGGGCTTAGGGCTTAGGGCTTAGGGTTTTGGGTTTAGGGTTTAGGGTTTAGGGCTAGGACGCACGAGGGGCTGGCTAAGGCTTTGGGCATCGGGCTTAGGGGCGCCCCAAACTACTAGTAGAGAATTTCAGGAAGTAGGTACCTTATGTCCCCCCAGAAAAAGGTATGTACATATAGACCCTCGAAGGGATCTACTCCCTCATTCCCAAGCAGTTCAGTAGGAACAGCGAGGCGCCGGCGAAGGTCTTGTGCGGGAAGTTCTCCAGGAAGAAGGCAGCCGCATCGTAGAACCTTGCTCTGTTAGGGTTTAGGGTTTAGGGTTTAGGGTTTAGGGTTTAGGGTTTAGGGTTTAGGGTTTAGGGTTTAGGGTTTAGGGTTTAGGGTTGGCTCTGCACCCAATTATGCCCCCAGTAGGCTTAGGGGTTTGGGGTTTGGTTAGGGGTACCGTACCTTCCTCAAAATGGTCCGGTCTCTGGGAAGAATCTTGAAACCTCAGCCCTGAACCCCAAACCCTCAAACCCTCAACAGCTTAGGGCTCAAGGTTCTTGATTTTAATGTTTAGGACTCTTGGCTTTGGGGCAAGACAGGGTTTATGTTCAGGGCTGTGAGAGGCACCGCCACATGCCCGCCCATGCCAACCTTTAAGCAAGCTTTGGGAAAGACATGAACCAACACAGTCGGTTCCTAAACAATCAACCCTAAACCCACATGCCGCCTGAAAGCCAAATAGGGTGTATATATGTGTATGTATATATATATATATATGCTACCCCCCCCCCCCCCAGCGACCTACCCTTTTTAGGCCTTTTTAGGCCTTTTTAACAAAAAATAACAAACAAGGCCCAAAAGTCGCGTAGTTAATCACCGGGTAATGAAGGACAGTTACTGGGACACCCACCTCACAGACCCCGATAAGCCAGCATTTGGAAGAATCTACATTTTGAATCTGAAGCGGACAATGCTGTTTTTAGATGTTTAGATCAGTGTTTTTCTATGCAAATTGTGCGTTTTAAAGGGCAATTAATGTTTTGTTGAGCAACTAATTTATTTATACAATTGTGTTTGTACGAGGCAAAGTATTAATCAAATAGTGAAACATTTTTCTTGGTTCTATGCGAATTTAGCTACTAGAGTAATTATTAAGCAAAGAGCCCAATTTGACTCGAGTGAATACCATTTAAGGGAGCATACTCAACCAAGATACGAAATAGACACCATTCTCAACCAAAATATGGCAAAGTGTGGGTTTAAAGTGCAAATACTGTATTTATACAATTGTGCTTGTACTAGGCAAAGTATGCTCTCTGAAAAGTCCACTGAAATACCTTATGTTTACATATTCATGAATCGTTTTTATTTTTGAAATAATCATTTTATGCGAATTTAGCTACTAGAGTAATTATTAAGCAAATAGCCCAATTTGACTCAAGTGAATACCATTTAAAGGACCATACTCAACCAAAATACGAAATAAGCACCATATACAACCAACATATGGCAAAGTGTGGTTTAAAGGGCAAATAGTGCTTTGTTGAGCAACTAATGCATTGAAACAGTTGTGTTTATACCAGGCAAAGTATTATTGAAATACTATCTGCAAAGTCAAATGAAACACCTTATGTTTACATATTCATGAAACAATTTTTTTGAAGTATTCATTCTATGCGAATTTAACTACTAGAGGAATTCTTAAGCAAATAGCCCAATTTGACTCAAGTGAATACTATTTAAAGGACCATACTCAACCAAATACGAAATAAACACTTGCGGAAATGGAAACGGTTCTACCTACATAACAATGAGACAAAGATTGCTGAAGTATTCACTAAAGACCACTTGTATACTATGTCTGAAAAGCACAATTTGCATAAGCAAGCTTAAAAATGCACAATAATGGAAATCGGTTCTACTTACATAACGATGAAACAAAGATGTCTGAAGTATTCAATAAAGACCACATATATACTATGCTTGAAAAACGCAACTTGCACAATCAGGCTTAAAAAATGCACAAGAATCCTAGAAAAGTACTTCTAAAGTGAAGGCCATACCACAAGCAAATTCACAAATACGTAAAAACATCCAAAAGCGCAAGCTTTTCAGGAGAATCTCTGGTGAAGTTTGGATTATAGGGTTTTGGGGTATCCCTGGACGAGTAGGAGTCACTTTTTAAGCAAACAATTCTAAGCAATAAATGCTTTTTCTCAAGACAAGTATTGCAAATGCTGCTTCTAGATAATTAATCGCATTTACCAGGCAAATATTATCCATGCGAATTTAGCTACCAGAGCACCAAGTAATGGCTGAATAAGGTCTACTACACTTGAGTGCAACCAAAAGATGCACTAAACACTAGCGGCTCTACTTACATAATAACGAAACAAAAAGTTCTGAAGCACTAGAAAGACCACTTGTATACTATTTTTGAAAAGCACAATTAGCATAAGCACACTTAAAAATGCGTAGTTGTTGCCTCGTGACTGTGAAGGCGAACCAAAAAGCCAAAATACCAAAACCAAAAAACCAAAAATACCAAAACCAAAAAAACCAAAAAAAACAAAACCAAAAAAACCAAAAATACCAAAAAAAAAAAAAAAATCTGGGGCTCTTGGAGAAGCCTCATAGGGATTTCCTGAGAGTCCCGGAAAATTGGGTTTTTTGGGCATTTTTGGTTTTTTTGGTTTTTTTGGTTTTTTTGGTTTTGGTTTTTTTGGTTTTTTTGGTTTTGGTTTTTTGGTTTTTTTGGTTTTGGTATTTTTGGTTTTTCTACTGTCCCGTGTATGCGATTTTAGTTGTATTTTAGTCTACGCCCTAGGAAATACGCTATATTGCACACCGAGTTTGCTTGCAGTGCAGCTGGGTGACTTGAGACAAGGCGAAAAAGGGTAGGTCACTGGGGGGGGGGGGGGTACCATATATATATATATATAGATATGGTTAAGAAGTTAAGAGGGTTCACTTAGCCCAAAGAAGCTTTCAGCTACCTTGCTAGTAAGAAGCCTCGGCAGAAAAATCCTAGGCCTGTGCGCCGAATCCTACATGGCAACAGGGCTTGGGGCTTGAGGTTTCGCCCTAAACCCTAAACCCCAAACCCTAAACCCTAAACCCTAGACCCCTTCGAAGGCGGGGGCCCCCGGAAACCAGCGAACATCGTGGGACCGGGCAATCTCGTGAGTCAGCCGGTTGTCGCTCTTTGCTGCTCATGTTCAGGCCAACGTGTTCCTGGTTACACTAAACCCCTAAACCCTACACCCGAAAGCCACAGACTCCCATCGGGGGGTGGGGGGGAAGAAAAGACTTAGTCTTGATGAGGGTCAACACTGGGGTTCAGGGTACTGTTTGTCAAAACTGAAACACTTGGACAAAACAACGGCGGAAGTCCTCCTGAGTCCTATGCTTGCAACACCCAGAGTCCTGAGTCGGGAAATCAGGAGTTGGGTACCTCAAAACCCTAAACCCTAAACCCTAAACCCTAAACCCTAAACCCTAAACCCAATCTCTGCTAAGAACCAGTGAATCATGGAAGCTTGCCAGGCCACTGGGACTCCTGCGGGCGTCTACTTTGATTCATCAAAGGAGAGGGCTCTGGTCTGTCGGGCTTTGAGGTTTTGAGGCTTCAAGCAGAGTAACTAGAGCTAAAACCCCAAGTAAAGTTAGGCCAGGGGAGGCAAACACACGCGCCACTCGGCTCTCAAGAGAATTCTTCGGCTTGGCTTGGGTGTTGAGGAGCATGCAGCCCCCAATTTGCAACAGCAACCATTTGCTTCGCTGCTCTTTGTACCCTGCCGAGCGCTTCTGGGTTTCAAGGTCTTGCTTGCGAAGCAAAGGGACACATTCAACAGCATGACTTGCTTGGCTTGGTTTGGGCTAGGCTGCTGGTTCTAGGCGGAAGCAGTGCGGACGTGGAGCAGGCCGAAAGGCTCTGACCTACAGAACTTGGCCTCGAACCTGCCCCCAACTCCCAACCCTAGGGTTAAGGCTCCAGGTCTAGGTTCAAAGGTGCCGGGCAACTGAGGCTGCCTTCAACCCCCTCTGCGGTTGGGTTCAAGCTTATGCCAGCGCCGGAATCCACAAAGCCTTAGACGCCCAGCCCAATGCCGATCCTAAACTCCTCCTAAACCCGTAACAGCAATCTAAACCCCCTAAACCCTCAACCCTCATAAACCCTAAACCCTAAACCATAAAACCTCAAAACTTCGCACCTCTCTCTCCTACGGGCCCACCACCCCCAGGGTCCTCCTCACTGGCCTGCAGGGGACTCAAGCTCTCCACCCAGTACCCCGCGGCCAAGTTGCCTTGGGTGCAGGAAGGGTTTGGGGTCTCGCGTTTCGGGTTTCGGGTTTCGGGTTTTGGGGTTTAGGGCTTAGGGCTTAGGGTTTAGGGGTTTAGATTGTTGAACCTCCAACCCTCAACCCCCCCATGTTTTTTCAGCCGCAAGGCTTCAACCCTCCTACAATGAAACCTGAACCTTGGGATGTTCTCCCTCATACTAACCGTCCTTAAGGGGGATTATCGTACCCCCTGCTATAGTCTGTTAGTAATAGGGGGGGAACCAACCTAGCCTGGTGGCCTTGCATGTCCGTGAAAGGCTACAGGTCTAGACTTCAAGGCGTAGGCCTTCGGCTTACTGCATCTCAAAGAATGACAGAAACAGCACGAGTCTGACGTCCAAGTTGTTTTGGCTGACCCACATGGGCTTGCTGGTGGGGAGTTGGCAAGTCCGAATGTCGCTGTGGTTCAGGGTTTGGTCCGAGGCTTTGGGGGTTTGAGCCTACTCTCAACTGGAGAGGACTGAAACCTTAACCCTGAGCTAAGCCTGAGGGGATGCTTCACAGCCACGGCACCCGCCGACTGCCCACCTGGCGTGCATGGCTCAGGTTGCGGGCTTTTATGGTATAAACCCTGAACCCTAAACCCTATTACTATAATAAAGTCGAGGGAGGGCCCAAGCTGAGGGGCTCCACAGGACCACAGGACCACGGGATC
>CAJNDS010002197.1:92500-112500 GCA_905221605.1 Symbiodinium natans | reverse complement strand
CCCAAACCCTGAGTGGAGTGACTGCACAGGCAGGCCTCTGATTTGCCTGCGTGCGAGCGAGACGACGATGACCCAAACAACCATCTCACACGCTAAGAAAAGTGAGGGTTCAATGTTAGAGGTTTAGGGTTTAGGGTTTAGGGTTTAGGGTTTAGGGTTTAGGGTTTAGGGTTTAGGGTTTAGAGTTTAGGGTTTAGGGTTTAGGGTTTAGGGTTCAGGGTTTAGGGTTTAGGGTTTAGGGCTTGGCGTTTAAGGGTGGGGGGGGAAGACCCCACAGCTTTCTCGGGTAGCAGACGGCATGCATCGGGTGAGCTCCCAGGGCCAGGTGTTTGATTGACCCGTTTACACCCACAAAGGGTCTAGGGTTTCGGTTTAGGGGTTACTTGCAGGTTCAGCGTGCTTATTAACCAACTATAGCTGGACTTACAGCCCACATGCCCCTTAAGTGCCCTAGTTTGGTTAACACGGCAGCCCCCTTACTTCCCAGGACGGCACCTTTTTCATGCAATACCCTGCACTGTTCTTGCCCCCAGGCCTCCTGAACAAAACGCTCAAGAGCGCGTGTGCTTACGTGCAGCTCCGAAACATTCCCCAAATATGGCCTTAAGAAACCCAAAGCAAACCCTTAGTAAGCCTTAATAGGAGACTATGCCCCTCTTCCGAACACCCTCCTCATTCCTTCTGAATGCAGCTCCGGACGTGTTTTGCCAAGCAAGGCAAGTCGCGTTGGTTCGCGGCGCGGGGGGAAAAATGAGCTTCGAGACATCAAGAAAGGTTGACTTCATCAACCGGGAGCATCTGAGCTACAAATTTAGGGTTTGGGGTTTAGGGTTTAGGGTTTAGGGTTTAGGGTTTAGGGTTTAGGGCTTAGGGTTTAGTGGGCTTCATGTTCAGGCTTATAAGCTTAAACAGTTGCAGCTTCGGATGTGCAGCTTACGCCTTGGCATCCTCCTTGGCCATGTGCTTGATGAGGTCCACGACGCGGCAGGAGTAGCCCCACTCGTTGTCGTACCTTACACGTGGGCCACATAAAAACTCAAATTTCAGGAAAAAGGGGGCTATATGGGGTTATACAAGGATTAAGGCTCACAGACCTTCTCCACACTTCAGACTGATTCAGAAGTAACCCGAGGTACCAGCAAACCACCTTGACGAAGGTGGGGTCCAGCATGATGCCAGCCTTGGAGTCGAAAGTGCAAGAGATCGGGTTGGTCTCGAAGTCCGTGGACACCAGGGCCTCGTCGGTGTAGCCCAGGTAGCCCTTCATGTCGCCCTCGGAACGCTTCTTCATCTCGGCGCAGATCTCCTCGTAGGTGGTCTCCTTCTCCAGCTCGCACGTGAGGTCCACCACGGACACGTCGATGGTCGGCACGCGCAAAGCCATGCCGGTAAGCTTGCCCTTCACAGCCGGAAGGACCTTTGCCACTGCCTTCGCGGCACCAGTGGAGCTGGGAATGATGTTGCCCGGGCCGGCACGTCCCCCACGCCAGTCCTTCTTGGAGGTGCCATCCACGGTGGGCTGCGAGGCGGTCATGGCGTGGCAGGTGGTCATGAGGCCGCGCTTGATGCCGAACTTCTCTTGCAGGACGCGGACTGCTGGGGCCAGGCCGTTGGTGGTGCAGGAAGCACAGGACACGCACTCCATGGATGGATCATAGGTGTCCTCGTTCACGCCCATGACGATGGTGTGCGAGTCGTCCTTGGCGGGGGCGGAGAAGATCACCTTCTTGGCACCGGCCTTCAAGTGGGGCTGCACCTTGTCGGTGGTCAGGAACACGCCCGTGGACTCGCACACGTACTCTGCACCATGCTCCTTGAAGGGAATCTCTGCAGGGTCACGGGTGTGCGACAGTGCCACCGTCTGCCCGTCAATGACCAGGGAGTCGCCATCGACCTCGACAGTTCCATCATACTTGCCATGAATCGTATCGTACTTCATCATGTAGGCCAAGTAGTCTGCGTCGTAGCTCGCATTAATCAACTTCAAGTCGGTCTCCGGATCCTTCATGGCGATGCGGGCCACCTGGCGACCGATGCGGCCGAAGCCGTTGATGCCCACGCCCACAGCCTGGAGGGAGGTGCGTCCCTTGCTGGCGCGCTTGCCAGCCACTCCTGCGGCGGCCAGGCCAGCCACGGCACCGAGGCCGGCCATGGCGCCAACGCCGGCCGCCTGAGAAGAGCCATAGCCTGCTGCGCGGAGGTTGGTCCTCTGCGTCTGGGGCTCACTGCGCTGGACCTGGCCCGCAGGCGCCACGAAGGCACCGCTCAAGGCACCCGCTGCCGCGAAGGCACCGACGCCGGCCATGGCAACGTTGCTGGCGGTGGAAGGCATGGTGGCAATGACCAGATGAGGGCTGTGATACTTTGCTGGCACGCGGCTGCTAGGGAAGGCACGCTTTAAGTTGAGGAGTTTAGGACTCGTTTTGGGATTCGTGCCTGAAGCTGCTTCAAATCTAGGTGGAGCATTCGTTCAGTGTTGGGGGCAAGAGGACTCAAGGGATGTTGAAAACAACTGAGGCCATCAGGAAAAAACCGTTTTTGCAGCATGTCCTCTCCAGTTGCTCTCGGCCAGCGCGCATGATGGCGCTCGCTAGAATCTCCGAAATAGTTTTTAGTATAATGCGCCGCTTCACTCGGCGAGGCGGAAAATGAGCTGGAGGGTTCAAGAGGCGGTTGAAAGTATCAACCGTGCAGAGATCATGAGTCATTCATGGATCTCATCTTCTGAAAAGCAGCCGCACGAGCTCTGGCAGCTTACGCCTTGGCATCCTCCTTGGCCATGTGCTTGATGAGGTCCACGACGCGGCAGGAGTAGCCCCACTCGTTGTCGTACCTTACACGTGGGCCACATAAAAACTCAAATTTCAGGAAAAAGGGTGCTATATGGGGTTATACAAGGATTAAGGCTCACAGACCTTCTCCAAACTTCAGACTGATTCAGAAGTAACTCGAGGTACCAGCAAACCACCTTGACGAAGGTGGGGTCCAGCATGATGCCAGCCTTGGAGTCGAAAGTGCAAGAGATCGGGTTGGTCTCGAAGTCCGTGGACACCAGGGCCTCGTCGGTGTAGCCCAGGTAGCCCTTCATGTCGCCCTCGGAACGCTTCTTCATCTCTGCGCAGATCTCCTCGTAAGTGGTCTCCTTCTCCAGCTCACACGT
This sequence comes from Symbiodinium natans, assembly GCA_905221605.1. Classification (NCBI taxonomy): domain Eukaryota; class Dinophyceae; order Suessiales; family Symbiodiniaceae; genus Symbiodinium; species Symbiodinium natans. Next base: position 109,340 of record CAJNDS010002197.1, on the reverse strand, counting down.
GAGGTCCACCACGGACACGTCGATGGTCGGCACGCGCAAGGCCATGCCGGTAAGCTTGCCCTTCACAGCCGGAAGGACCTTCGCCACTGCCTTCGCTGCACCAGTGGAGCTGGGAATGATGTTGCCCGGGCCGGCACGTCCCCCACGCCAGTCCTTCTTGGAGGTGCCATCCACGGTGGGCTGCGAGGCGGTCATGGCGTGGCAGGTGGTCATGAGGCCGCGCTTGATGCCGAACTTCTCTTGCAGGACGCGGACTGCTGGGGCCAGGCCGTTGGTGGTGCAGGAGGCACAGGACACGCACTCCATGGATGGATCATAGGTGTCCTCGTTCACGCCCATGACGATGGTGTGGGAGTCGTCCTTGGCGGGGGCGGAGAAGATCACCTTCTTGGCACCGGCCTTCAAGTGGGGCTGCACCTTGTCGGTGGTCAGGAACACGCCCGTGGACTCGCACACGTACTCTGCACCATGCTCCTTGAAGGGAATCTCTGCAGGGTCACGGGTGTGCGACAGTGCCACCGTCTGCCCGTCAATGACCAGGGAGTCGCCATCGACCTCGACAGTTCCATCATACTTGCCATGAATCGTATCGTACTTCATCATGTAGGCCAAGTAGTCTGCGTCGTAGCTCGCATTAATCAACTTCAAGTCGGTCTCCGGATCCTTCATGGCGATGCGGGCCACCTGGCGACCGATGCGGCCGAAGCCGTTGATGCCCACGCCCACGGCCTGGAGGGAGGTGCGTCCCTTGCTGGCGCGCTTGCCAGCCACTCCTGCGGCGGCCAGGCCAGCCACGGCACCGAGGCCGGCCATGGCGCCAACGCCGGCAACCTGAGAAGAGCCATAGCCTGCTGCGCGGAGGTTGGTCCTCTGCGTCTGGGGCTCACTGCGCTGGACCTGGCCCGCAGGCGCCACGAAGGCACCGCTCAAGGCACCCGCTGCCGCGAAGGCACCGACGCCGGCCATGGCAACGTTGGTGGCGGTGGAAGGCATGGTGGCAAGGACCAGATGAGGGCTGCAATACTTTGCTGGCACGCGGCTGCTAGGGAAGGCGGGCTTTAAGTTCAAACAGCACTGGGTGTTAGGATTCGTGCCCGAATGTGGTTATCATTTTGGTTATAAGTACAGTTATAATTGCTTAATAAGTAATAAGTACCATGAACCTTCAAGTAGGGGTTTAGGGATTAAGGCAAAGACACAGCAGCCCCCTTACCTCCGAGGACGGCACCTTCTTCATGCAATACTCTGCACTGTTCTTGCCCCCAGGCCTCCTGAAAAATTCACTCAAGAGAGCGTGTGCTTACGTGCAGCTCCCAAACATTCCCAAATATGGCCTTAAGAAACCCAAAGCAAGCCCTTAGTAAGCCTTAATAGGGGACTGGACGTGTTTTGCCAAGCAAGGCAAGTCGCGTTGGTTGGCGGCGCGGGGGGAAAAATGAGCTTCGAGACGTCAAGAAAGGTTGATTTCATCAACCGGGAGCATCTGTACTACAATTTAGGGTTTAGGGTTTAGGGTTTAGGGTTCAGGGCTCAGGGTTTAGGGTTTAGGGTTTAGTGGGCTTCAGGTTCAGGTTTATAAGCTTAAACAGTTGCAGCTTCGGATGGGCAGCTTACGCCTTGGCATCCTCCTTGGCCATGTGCTTGATGAGGTCCACGACGCGGCAGGAGTAGCCCCACTCGTTGTCGTACCTTACACGTGGGCCACATAAAAATTCAAATTTCAGGAAAAAGGGGGCTATAAGGGGTTATACAAGGATTAAGGCTCACAGACCTTCTGCAAACTTCAGACTGATTCAGAAGTAACCCGAGGTACCAGCAAACCACCTTGACGAAGGTGGGGTCCAGCATGATGCCAGCCTTGGAGTCGAAAGTGCAAGAGATCGGGTTGGTCTCGAAGTCCGTGGACACCAGGGCCTCGTCGGTGTAGCCCAGGTAGCCCTTCATGTCGCCCTCGGAACGCTTCTTCATCTCTGCGCAGATCTCCTCGTAAGTGGTCTCCTTCTCCAGCTCACACGTGAGGTCCACCACGGACACGTCGATGGTCGGCACGCGCAAGGCCATGCCGGTAAGCTTGCCCTTCACAGCCGGAAGGACCTTCGCCACTGCCTTCGCGGCACCAGTGGAGCTGGGAATGATGTTGCCCGGGCCGGCACGTCCGCCACGCCAGTCCTTCTTGGAGGTGCCATCCACGGTGGGCTGCGAGGCGGTCATGGCGTGGCAGGTGGTCATGAGGCCGCGCTTGATGCCGAACTTCTCTTGCAGGACGCGGACTGCTGGGGCCAGGCCGTTGGTGGTGCAGGAGGCACAGGACACGCACTCCATGGATGGATCATAGGTGTCCTCGTTCACGCCCATGACGATGGTGTGGGAGTCGTCCTTGGCGGGAGCGGAGAAGATCACCTTCTTGGCACCGGCCTTCAAGTGAGGCTGCACCTTGTCGGTGGTCAGGAACACGCCTGTGGACTCGCACACGTACTCTGCACCATGCTCCTTGAAGGGAATCTCTGCAGGGTCACGGGTGTGGGACAGTGCCACCGTCTGCCCGTCAATGACCAGGGAGTCGCCATCGACCTCGACAGTTCCGTCATACTTGCCATGAATCGTATCGTACTTCATCATGTAGGCCAAGTAGTCTGCGTCGTAGCTCGCATTAATCAACTTCAAGTCGGTCTCCGGATCCTTCATGGCGATGCGGGCCACCTGGCGACCGATGCGGCCGAAGCCGTTGATGCCCACGCCCACGGCCTGGAGGGAGGTGCGTCCCTTGCTGGCGCGCTTGCCAGCCACTCCTGCGGCGGCCAGGCCAGCCACGGCACCGAGGCCGGCCATGGCGCCAACGCCGGCAGCCTGAGAAGAGCCATAGCCTGCTGCGCGGAGGTTGGTCCTCTGCGTCTGGGGCTCACTGCGCTGGACCTGGCCCGCAGGCGCCACGAAGGCACCGCTCAAGGCACCCGCTGCCGCGAAGGCACCGACGCCGGCCATGGCAACGTTGGTGGCGGTGGAAGGCATGGTGGCAAGGACCAGATGAGGGCTGTGATACTTTGCTGGCACGCGGCTGCTAGGGAAGGCACGCTTTAAGTTGAGGAGTTTAGGACTCGTTTTCGGATTCGTGCCTGAAGCTGCTTCAAATCTAGGTGTCCCGTCTTCGGGGGGGGGGCACCGGTGGAGCTGGGAATGATGTTGCCCGGGCCGGCACGTCCGCCACGCCAGTCCTTCTTGGAGGTGCCATCCACGGTGGGCTGCGAGGCGGTCATGGCGTGGCAGGTTGTCATGAGGCCGCGCTTGATGCCGAACTTCTCTTGCAGGACGCGGACTGCCGGGGCCAGGCCGTTGGTGGTGCAGGAGGCACAGGACACGCACTCCATGGACGGATCATAGGTGTCCTCGTTCACGCCCATGACGATGGTGTGGGAGTCGTCCTTGGCAGGAGCGGAGAAGATCACCTTCTTGGCACCGGCCTTCAAGTGGGGCTGCACCTTGTCGGTGGTCAGGAACACTCCCGTGGACTCGCACACGTACTCTGCACCATGCTCTTTGAAGGGAATCTCTGCAGGGTCACGGGTGTGGGACAGTGCCACCGTCTGGCCGTCAATGACCAGGGAGTCGCCATCGACCTCGACAGTTCCATCATACTTGCCATGAATCGTATCGTACTTCATCATGTAGGCCAAGTAGTCTGCGTCATAGCTTGCATTAATCAACTTCAAGTCGGTCTCCGGATCCTTCATGGCGATGCGGGCCACCTGGCGGCCGATGCGGCCGAAGCCGTTGATGCCCACGCCCACGGCCTGGAGGGAGGTGCGTCCCTTGCTGGCGCGCTTGCCAGCCACTCCTGCGGCGGCCAGGCCAGCCACGGCACCGAGGCCGGCCATGGCGCCGACACCGGCAGCCTGAGAAGAGCCATAGCCTGCCGCGCGGAGGTTGGTCCTCTGCGTCTGGGGCTCACTGCGCTGGACCTGGCCCGCAGGCGCCACGAAGGCACCGCTCAAGGCACCCGCTGCCGCGAAGGCACCGACGCCGGCCATGGCAACGTTGGTGGCGGAAGGCATGGTGGCAAGGACCAGATGAGGGCTGTGATACTTTGCTGGCACGCGGCTGCTAGGGAAGGCACGCTTCAAGTTGAGGAAATTTGGAATTCGTGCCTGAAGCTGCTTCTAATCTAGGTGGCCCGTCTTGGGGGGGGAGCATTCGTTCAGTGTTGGGGGCAAGAGGACTCACGGGATGTTGAAAACAACTGAGACCTTGCCCCTGGGCAATCAGGAAAAAACACGTTTTGCAGCATGTCCTCTCCAGTTGCTCTCGGCCAGCGCACATGATGGCGCTCGCTAGAATCTCCGAAATAGTTTTTAGTATAATGCGCCGCTTCACTCGGCGAGGCGGAAAATGAGCTGGAGGGTTCAAGAGGCGGTTGTAAATATCAACCGTGCAGAGATCATGAGTCATTCATGGATCTCATCTTCTTAAAAGCAGCCGCACGAGCTCTGGCAGCTTACGCCTTGGCATCCTCCTTGGCCATGTGCTTGATGAGGTCCACGACGCGGCAGGAGTAGCCCCACTCGTTGTCGTACCTTACACGTGGGCCTCAAAAAAAAAAACTCAAACTTAAAAAAGGGGCTATATGGCATGTACTATATGGGGTTATACAAGGATTATGGCCCACAGAAACTTCAGACTGATTCAGAAGTAACCCCAGGTACCAGCAAACCACCTTGACGAAGGTGGGGTCCAGCATGATGCCAGCCTTGGAGTCGAAAGTGCAAGAGATCGGGTTGGTCTCGAAGTCCGTGGACACCAGGGCCTCGTCGGTGTAGCCCAGGTAGCCCTTCATGTCGCCCTCGGAACGCTTCTTCATCTCTGCGCAGATCTCCTCGTAGGTGGTCTCCTTCTCCAGCTCACACGTGAGGTCCACCACGGACACGTCGATGGTCGGCACGCGCAAGGCCATGCCGGTAAGCTTGCCCTTCACAGCCGGAAGGACCTTCGCCACTGCCTTCGCTGCACCAGTGGAGCTGGGAATGATGTTGCCCGGGCCGGCACGTCCCCCACGCCAGTCCTTCTTGGAGGTGCCATCCACGGTGGGCTGCGAGGCGGTCATGGCGTGGCAGGTGGTCATGAGGCCGCGCTTGATGCCGAACTTCTCTTGCAGGACGCGGACTGCTGGGGCCAGGCCGTTGGTGGTGCAGGAGGCACAGGACACGCACTCCATGGATGGATCATAGGTGTCCTCGTTCACGCCCATGACGATGGTGTGGGAGTCGTCCTTGGCGGGGGCGGAGAAGATCACCTTCTTGGCACCGGCCTTCAAGTGGGGCTGCACCTTGTCGGTGGTCAGGAACACGCCCGTGGACTCGCACACGTACTCTGCACCATGCTCCTTGAAGGGAATCTCTGCAGGGTCACGGGTGTGCGACAGTGCCACCGTCTGCCCGTCAATGACCAGGGAGTCGCCATCGACCTCGACAGTTCCATCATACTTGCCATGAATCGTATCGTACTTCATCATGTAGGCCAAGTAGTCTGCGTCGTAGCTCGCATTAATCAACTTCAAGTCGGTCTCCGGATCCTTCATGGCGATGCGGGCCACCTGGCGACCGATGCGGCCGAAGCCGTTGATGCCCACGCCCACGGCCTGGAGGGAGGTGCGTCCCTTGCTGGCGCGCTTGCCAGCCACTCCTGCGGCGGCCAGGCCAGCCACGGCACCGAGGCCGGCCATGGCGCCAACGCCGGCAACCTGAGAAGAGCCATAGCCTGCTGCGCGGAGGTTGGTCCTCTGCGTCTGGGGCTCACTGCGCTGGACCTGGCCCGCAGGCGCCACGAAGGCACCGCTCAAGGCACCCGCTGCCGCGAAGGCACCGACGCCGGCCATGGCAACGTTGGTGGCGGTGGAAGGCATGGTGGCAAGGACCAGATGAGGGCTGCAATACTTTGCTGGCACGCGGCTGCTAGGGAAGGCCTTCACAGCCGGAAGGACCTTCGCCACTGCCTTCGCTGCACCAGTGGAGCTGGGAATGATGTTGCCCGGACCGGCACGTCCGCCACGCCAGTCCTTCTTGGAGGTGCCATCCACGGTGGGCTGCGAGGCGGTCATGGCGTGGCAGGTGGTCATGAGGCCGCGCTTGATGCCGAACTTCTCTTGCAGGACGCGGACTGCTGGGGCCAGGCCGTTGGTGGTGCAGGAGGCACAGGACACGCACTCCATGGATGGATCATAGGTGTCCTCGTTCACGCCCATGACGATGGTGTGGGAGTCGTCCTTGGCGGGAGCGGAGAAGATCACCTTCTTGGCACCGGCCTTCAAGTGAGGCTGCACCTTGTCGGTGGTCAGGAACACGCCCGTGGACTCGCACACGTACTCTGCACCATGCTCCTTGAAGGGAATCTCTGCAGGGTCACGGGTGTGGGACAGTGCCACCGTCTGCCCGTCAATGACCAGGGAGTCGCCATCGACCTCGACAGTTCCATCATACTTGCCATGAATCGTATCGTACTTCATCATGTAGGCCAAGTAGTCTGCGTCGTAGCTCGCATTAATCAACTTCAAGTCGGTCTCCGGATCCTTCATGGCGATGCGGGCCACCTGGCGACCGATGCGGCCGAAGCCGTTGATGCCGACGCCCACGGCCTGGAGGGAGGTGCGTCCCTTGCTGGCGCGCTTGCCAGCCACTCCTGCGGCGGCCAGGCCAGCCACGGCACCGAGGCCGGCCATGGCGCCAACGCCGGCAGCCTGAGAAGAGCCATAGCCTGCTGCGCGGAGGTTGGTCCTCTGCGTCTGGGGCTCACTGCGCTGGACCTGGCCCGCAGGCGCCACGAAGGCACCGCTCAAGGCACCCGCTGCCGCGAAGGCACCGACGCCGGCCATGGCAACGTTGGTGGCGGAAGGCATGGTGGCAAGGACCAGATGAGGGCTGTGATACTTTGCTGGCACGCGGCTGCTAGGGAAGGCACGCTTCAAGTTGAGGAAATTTGGAATTCGTGCCTGAAGCTGCTTCTAATCTAGGTGGCCCGTCTTGGGGGGGGAGCATTCGTTCAGTGTTGGGGGCAAGAGGACTCACGGGATGTTGAAAACAACTGAGACCTTGCCCCTGGGCAATCAGGAAAAAACACGTTTTGCAGCATGTCCTCTCCAGTTGCTCTCGGCCAGCGCACATGATGGCGCTCGCTAGAATCTCCGAAATAGTTTTTAGTATAATGCGCCGCTTCACTCGGCGAGGCGGAAAATGAGCTGGAGGGTTCAAGAGGCGGTTGAAAATATCAACCGTGCAGAGATCATGAGTCATTCATGGATCTCATCTTCTTAAAAGCAGCCGCACGAGCTTTGGCAGCTTACGCCTTGGCATCCTCCTTGGCCATGTGCTTGATGAGGTCCACGACGCGGCAGGAGTAGCCCCACTCGTTGTCGTACCTTACTTGTGGGCCTCAAAAAAAAACTCAAACTTAAAAAAGGGGCTATATGGCATGTACTATATGGGGTGAAACAAGGATTATGGCCCACAGACCTTCACAAAACTAATTCAGACTGATTCAGAAGTAACCCAAGGTACCAGCAAACCACCTTGACGAAGGTGGGGTCCAGCATGATGCCAGCCTTGGAGTCGAAAGTGCAAGAGATCGGGTTGGTCTCGAAGTCCGTGGACACCAGGCCTCGTCGGTGTAGCCCAGGTAGCCCTTCATGTCGCCCTCGGAACGCTTCTTCATCTCTGCGCAGATCTCCTCGTAGGTGGTCTCCTTCTCCAGCTCGCACGTGAGGTCCACCACGGACACGTCGATGGTCGGCACGCGCAAGGCCATGCCAGTAAGCTTGCCCTTCACAGCCGGAAGGACCTTCGCCACTGCCTTCGCGGCACCAGTGGAGCTGGGAATGATGTTGCCCGGGCCGGCACGTCCCCCACGCCAGTCCTTCTTGGAGGTGCCATCCACGGTGGGCTGCGAGGCGGTCATGGCGTGGCAGGTGGTCATGAGGCCGCGCTTGATGCCGAACTTCTCTTGCAGGACGCGGACTGCTGGGGCCAGGCCGTTGGTGGTGCAGGAGGCACAGGACACGCACTCCATGGATGGATCATAGGTGTCCTCGTTCACGCCCATGACGATGGTGTGGGAGTCGTCCTTGGCGGGAGCGGAGAAGATCACCTTCTTGGCACCGGCCTTCAAGTGAGGCTGCACCTTGTCGGTGGTCAGGAACACGCCCGTGGACTCGCACACGTACTCTGCACCATGCTCCTTGAAGGGAATCTCTGCAGGGTCACGGGTGTGGGACAGTGCCACCGTCTGCCCGTCAATGACCAGGGAGTCGCCATCGACCTCGACAGTTCCATCATACTTGCCATGAATCGTATCGTACTTCATCATGTAGGCCAAGTAGTCTGCGTCGTAGCTCGCATTAATCAACTTCAAGTCGGTCTCCGGATCCTTCATGGCGATGCGGGCCACCTGGCGACCGATGCGGCCGAAGCCGTTGATGCCCACGCCCACGGCCTGGAGGGAGGTGCGTCCCTTGCTGGCGCGCTTGCCAGCCACTCCTGCGGCGGCCAGGCCAGCCACGGCACCGAGGCCGGCCATGGCGCCAACGCCGGCAGCCTGAGAAGAGCCATAGCCTGCTGCGCGGAGGTTGGTCCTCTGCGTCTGGGGCTCACTGCGCTGGACCTGGCCCGCAGGCGCCACGAAGGCACCGCTCAAGGCACCCGCTGCCGCGAAGGCACCGACGCCGGCCATGGCAACGTTGGTGGCGGTGGAAGGCATGGTGGCAAGGACCAGATGAGGGCTGTGATACTTTGCTGGCACGCGGCTGCTCGGGAAGGCACGCTTTAAGTTGATGAGTTTTGGAATTCGTGTCTGAAGCTGCTTCAAATCTAGGTGGCCCGTCTTGCGGGGGGGAGCATTCGTTCAGTGTTGGGGGCAAGAGGACTCAAGGGATGTTGAAAACAACTCAGGCCTTGCCCCTGGGCAATCAGGAAAAAACAACGTTTTTGCAGCATGTCCTCTCCAGTTGCTCTCGGCCAGCGCACATGATGGCGCTCGCTAGAATCTCCGAAATAGTTTTTAGTATAATGCGCCGCTTCACTCGGCGAGGCGGAAAATGAGCTGGAGGGTTCAAGAGGCGGTTGGAAGTATCAACCGTGCAGAGATCATGAGTCATTCATGGATCTCATCTTCTTAAAAGCAGCCGCACGAGCTCTGGCAGCTTACGCCTTGGCATCCTCCTTGGCCATGTGCTTGATGAGGTCCACGACGCGGCAGGAGTAGCCCCACTCGTTGTCGTACCTTGCTTGTGGGCCTCATAAACTATATGGCATGTACTATATGGGGCGATACAAGGATTATGGCGCACAGACCTTCACAAAACTAATTCAGACTGATTCAGAAGTAACCCAAGGTACCAGCAAACCACCTTGACGAAGGTGGGGTCCAGCATGATGCCAGCCTTGGAGTCGAAAGTGCAAGAGATCGGGTTGGTCTCGAAGTCCGTGGACACCAGTGCCTCGTCGGTGTAGCCCAGGTAGCCCTTCATGTCGCCCTCGGAACGCTTCTTCATCTCTGCGCAGATCTCCTCGTAGGTGGTCTCCTTCTCCAGCTCGCACGTGAGGTCCACCACGGACACGTCGATGGTCGGCACGCGCAAGGCCATGCCAGTAAGCTTGCCCTTCACAGCCGGAAGGACCTTCGCCACTGCCTTCGCGGCACCAGTGGAGCTGGGAATGATGTTGCCCGGGCCGGCACGTCCCCCACGCCAGTCCTTCTTGGAGGTGCCATCCACGGTGGGCTGCGAGGCGGTCATGGCGTGGCAGGTGGTCATGAGGCCGCGCTTGATGCCGAACTTCTCTTGCAGGACGCGGACTGCTGGGGCCAGGCCGTTGGTGGTGCAGGAGGCACAGGACACGCACTCCATGGATGGATCATAGGTGTCCTCGTTCACGCCCATGACGATGGTGTGGGAGTCGTCCTTGGCGGGAGCGGAGAAGATCACCTTCTTGGCACCGGCCTTCAAGTGAGGCTGTACCTTGTCGGTGGTCAGGAACACGCCCGTGGACTCGCACACGTACTCTGCACCATGCTCCTTGAAGGGAATCTCTGCAGGGTCACGGGTGTGGGACAGTGCCACCGTCTGCCCGTCAATGACCAGGGAGTCGCCATCGACCTCGACAGTTCCATCATACTTGCCATGAATCGTATCGTACTTCATCATGTAGGCCAAGTAGTCTGCGTCGTAGCTCGCATTAATCAACTTCAAGTCGGTCTCCGGATCCTTCATGGCGATGCGGGCCACCTGGCGACCGATGCGGCCGAAGCCGTTGATGCCCACTCCCACGGCCTGGAGGGAGGTGCGTCCCTTGCTGGCGCGCTTGCCAGCCACTCCTGCGGCGGCCAGGCCAGCCACGGCACCGAGGCCGGCCATGGCGCCAACGCCGGCAGCCTGAGAAGAGCCATAGCCTGCTGCGCGGAGGTTGGTCCTCTGCGTCTGGGGCTCACTGCGCTGGACCTGGCCGGCAGGCGCCACGAAGGCACCGCTCAAGGCACCCGCTGCCGCGAAGGCACCGACGCCGGCCATGGCAACGTTGGTGGCGGTGGAAGGCATGGTGGGCCGAAGGGTCGGTCGAAAGGAGGCGTGCTGCCTTGCTCTTGAGCCAGCTATCAGCTATCGGCATTAGGGAGCCCCTTTCCCAGAACCTCTGTCAGAAAGAATCCGAATCGACAGATCTCAGGGTGCACTGACGAAGGAATAGGCTCCTGATTGTGAACCGCGGTATATTCCTCAATTGAACGAGTTCGGTCTAACTCGACCCCAGCTAAACCCTGAACCTTAAACCCTAAACCCTAAACCCCAAACTCTAAACCCAAAGGAAGCCTCCGGGCTGCGCTCCCTTGCTAAGCAGCTGATCAGCCTGGGCTGCGCCGTGGCTTTTCGTTTCGGTCTTGCAGATATAGGGTTTGGGGTTCAGGGTTTAGGGTTTGGGGTTTAGGGTTTGGGGTTTAGGGTTTGGGGTTTAGGGTTTGGGGTTTAGGGTTTAGGGCTTGGGGTTCAGGGTTTCGGGCTTAGGGTTTTGGGCCTTAGGCGGCTAGAGAACTGTTAGGGGGGAGTCTTGAAAGGCGTGTTGCCGGCGAACTTTCATGAGGTTTTTTTGGCGTGGGGCTTTTGGGTTCTGGGGCTTCCGGGCTACAGCTTGGGGGAAGAGCCCTGTTCTGCTTAATGGGACTCTTCAGGGAGCCTCATCCCGGAAAACCCTAAACCCTAAACCCTAAACCCTACACCCTAAACCCTAAACCCTAAACCCTAAACCCTAAAACAGCGGAAAAGAGACTAGGGACCCTAGCCGCCTCAGGGCTTCGGTCCTACGGGCTTGCAGGCTGCTGCGTGTGGTTTAGTGGTTGAGGGTTTAGGGTTTAGGGTTGAGGGTTTGGGGTTTAGGGTTTAGGGTTTAGGGTTTAGGGTTTAGGGTTTAGGGTTTAGGGTTTAGGGTTTAGGGTTTAGGGTTTAGGGTTTAGGGTTTAGGGTTTAGGGTTTAGGGTTTAGGGTTTAGGGTTTAGGGTTTAGGCCCTGTTTCGGGGTTTAGGATTTAAGGGTTGATGGATTGATCTCGGTGTGGAGTTGCCGATGCTTTACAAAGTCATCAAAACTCTCCCCTCTGCCCCAGCGAGCGCCCTTAAACCCCATAGAAGCCTACCTAAACCCCAAAACCCTGAAAACCCCATGGTACAAGCAACCCCAAACCCTGAACCGGAAATTAAATCTTTAATAAACCCTAAACTCTAAACCCTAAACCCTAAACCCTAAACCCTAACCTCTAAACCTTCCCAAGCTCTGCAGCACACTTTCGTCCACCCCCCCGACGCAGCCCGGCAACGGCTTGGTGCTGCTGCGCCGTGACACGAAGCCAGATTTCAAGTAGCACCTCTGGGCTTCCAGGGTTTCTAGGGCTTAGGGTAGTTTAGGGTTTAGGGTTTAGGGTTTAGGGTTTAGGGTTTGGGGTTAAAGGCTTAGGGTTTAGGGTTTAGGGTTTAGGGTTCAGGGTTTAGGGTTTAGGGTTTAGGGTTTGGGGTTTAGGGTTTAGGGTTTAGGGCCGTTTAGGGTTTAGGGTGTAGGCTAGAAATTCGGGGCTCCGGGTTGTACGCATGCGCCGCAGAAACTCCCACAGGGACAGCTGCAAGGCCCCTCGGAACCTCGAATGCTTCCTCAAGGCGCGAAGACCCTCGAGCTTGAAGGGTTTAGGGTTTAGGGTTTAGGGTTTAGGCTTTAGGGTTTAGGCTTTAGGCTTTAGGCTTTCGGCTTTAGGCTTTAGGCTTTAAGGCTTTAAGGCTTTAGGGCTTGAAGGCTTTAAGGCTTTAAGGCTTTAAGGCTTTAAGGCTTTAAGGCTTTAAGGCTTTAAGGCTTTAAGGCTTTTAGGCTTTTAGGCTTTTAGGCTTTTAGGCTTTTAGGCTTTTAGGCTTTTAGGCCTTTTTGGCTTTTAGGCTTTAAGGCTTTAAGGCTTTGAGGCTTTAGGCTTAAGACTTAAGGCTTAAGGCTTAAGCTTTAAGGCTTTAGGCTTTAGGCTTTAGGCTTAAGGCTTAAGGCTTAAGGCTTTAGGCTTTAGGCTTTAGGCTTTAGGCTTTAGGCTTCTAGGCTCTAGGCTCTAGGCTCTAGGCTCTAGGCTCTAGGCTCTAGGCTCTAGGCTCTAGGCTCTAGGCTTTAGGCTTTAGGCTTTAGGCTTTAGGCTTTAGGCTTTAGGCTTTAGGCTTTAGGCTTCAGGCTTGAGGCTTGAGGCTTGAGGCTTGAGGCTTGAGGCTTGAGGCTTGAGGGCTTTAGGCTTTAGGCTTTAGGCTTTAGGCTTTAGGCTTTAGGTTTTAGGCTTTAGGCTTTAGGCTTTAGGCTTTAGGCTTTAGGCTTTAGGCTTTAGGCTTTAGGCTTTAGGCTTTAGGCTTTAGGCTTTAGGCTTTAGGCTTTAGGCTTTAGGTTTTAGGCTTTAGGCTTTAGGCTTTAGGCTTTAGAGCCTCGGGGGGGCTGGGAGATCGCAGGGTCGGCGAGGGTACGGCACCACTGCTTGGGGTACTCTTGAAACATGATCATTTGTTGTTCCCTCTTGGGCTTAAGTGTTCATGACAAGGTAAAACTATGTTCAACAATGTTAGGGGTCAGGGGTTAGGGTCTGGGGTTGGGGACTGGGGGTTTGGGAGGTAGGGGTTCAGGGCTCATGGGTCTAGATGTGTATAGGTAGGTCATACATGCCGCGATTGCGATAGATAGCTGGCGAAGGGCTTCGAGGTTTGGGGTCAAATCCCAAAACCCTAAACCCTAAACCCTACACCCTAAACCCTAAACCCCAAACCCTAAACCCTAAACCCTAAACACAGAACACAGAACGCAGCCAAGCGGCTCGCGCCAGTGCTCATCCCACACTCCCACCTCCAACGGAGGTGGTTTAGGGTTTAGGGCTCAGGGCTTAGGGCTTAGGGCTTAGGGCTTAGGGTTTAGGGTTTAGGGTTTAGGGTTTAGGGTTTAGGGTTTAGGGTTTAGGGTTTAGGGTTAGGGCATCGTCTGGGAACGCGAAGCACAAGTTCTTGCAAGTGCCGCTACAGTTCGGGTAACAGAATGTTTATAGAAGGACTACATGAAAGGAAACTTCCCACGTGAAACTGTCCTAGACTCAGTTGGCCCCCCAATGAAAAAACTCCCATAACCCAAAACCCGAAACGCCAGGCTCGTGCCATACCTCTACCCTCAATCCACGGAAACACCGATTCTCCCGAAATCCCAGCTCAAAAAACGCTCAATGCCGGCTGCATGGGCATTCTTTGCTTTCATGCTCACTTGGATTCAGGTGTTCAGGGTTTAGGGCTTAATGTCTGGGTTTAGGGTTTAGGGTTTAGGGTTTAAGGTTTAGGGTTTAGGGTTTAGGGTTTAGGGTTTAGGGTTTAGGGTTTAGGGTTTAGGGTTTAGGGTTTAGGGTTTAGGGTTTAGGGTTTAGGGTTTAGGGTTTATACTGACGCCTTGCAGTCGCCCCAGGACCTGCAAGCTGCACAACACTGCTCCGCAGTGTCGACACCTGAGAGCTCAGGGCTTCTGCTTCTCAGGTTTAGGGTTTAGGGTTTAGGGTTTAGGGTTTAGGGTTTAGGGTTTAGGGTTTAGGGTTTAGGGTTTAGGGTTTAGGGTTTAGGGTTTAGGGTTCAGGGAATGAGGGAATGGTACCTCGTGTTCACAGCCCTTTTGTTGACCCTTGATGTGGGAAAATAAGGCACCGGGTTCCCTAACTCTCTGCTGAGAGCCAGTAAGTTTGGGAGGGTTGTGGTTCAGGGTTTCGGGGTTGTCAAAATTCAAAAATTCCAAGTCTGGAGCCCGGGGTTTGGGGCTTGAAAGTGCCTGAAAGATCAGGGCTTGGATTCTGGGGCTTGGGTCTGTGAAACTTGAGATATGGGGTCTGGGGTCCCTAAACCCTAAACCCTAAACCCTAAACCCTGAAGTTTGGGGCTCTTCAAGGTTCAGGGACAACTTAAAAGTCCGGCTAGACGAAGGCAAGCGCGGCCAGGGGCTCATCCGCCTTTGAAGTACGCATGACCCAACACAATCCTACTTGTGATGAGCCTTGAAGCGGGACTAGGTTGCCCAGTAACCTAGGATGAAAAAGGGTGCCCCTTTTTTGCTTAAAGGGGTTTATAAGGGAACCTGAACCTGCCAAAAAGGAAGTAAGGGTACTACTGGGCATCCTAGGGGATTTGGGCTTCCTCACTTCAGTACGTACTTATAGTGGTTTTGGGTTGCTTCTCTCCCCCCATAATATGCACAGATTCGGCCTTGCTGGGCCTCAACAAGCTGTCGCAAGCCCAAAATATCCGCAAGAGTCCCTCATTGAACAGCTTCCGACGCCAGGGTTTACGGCCAGAGGCAACCAAACCAGAAGAGGCCGGTCAAGTGGGACAAAGGCATCACACGGAGGAGGGGCCCAGAAAGCAACATGAAAAGCCCGCATTTGGGCACGCACGTGTGTGCCCAAGGCACGCTGTGAGAGTGGCCGCGAAATTCTTGCAGAGCAATCACCTGGACCCGATGCTTTTCAGCGAACTCCAGCACCGAGTGGAAGAGGTCCTTTGCAATGCAAGTAGCAATGAAAGAGGGGATACGCGAGGCTGTGTTCACCGCCAGTCAGAAGGATCCAGTCCGGCAGACGTACGGACTGGTCCCGAATCAATCCGGGATCCTGCCCCACACCCAGAATCCCTAACTTGGGTGGATGCCAAGGCCCTATGACAAGGAATGATCTATGGCGTATGCAGGACTACCTCGGGTTATACGAATCTTGGCACCCATACAACATAAATGTGAATTCCACATCAAGCCTAAACCCTAAACCTTTAAGGTCTAAACCCTGGGCACTTGCCTAATATAGGGGCTTTAATAATTGGAATAGAGCTTTGGGGGTATGAATATACAGGGACCATAAGGGAAAAACATTGGTCATTATTCCGACCCCTGTCGTAAAACTCCACTCCGAAGTCCCGGCTAAAGGCCCCAGCGCTGGAGAGTCAGGCCACCCGTGGACTCATAGTCCAAGCCTTCTCAAGTTTGGAGGTCTACTTTGGAGGTTCATGGGTACTCATATTACAAGTCTACTTGCAACCTACTTAGAGGACTTCGGGGTCTTGTAAGCGCAGTTTTCATTGGGGTTAGAAGTACCCTGAAGCTCCAAGTAGTGGGTTTCCGGGGTCTTCTTCTTCTGCGGGTTTGGGCTCCCTACTGCAGAGGACTGCAGGGTTGCTCTCTACATGTGACGACTAGGCTTCGGAATGCTGCACTGATTTTCTGGCTCTCCATTCTTGCTCGACCAACGAACACTCGGCTGCAGCTTAGTAGGAGTTTAGGGGTGTTCAGGGGCTCGGAGCTCAAATAGCTCGCTAACAAACCTTTTCTTCAAGCCGAACCCTAAACCCTGAATCGCATGCCCTGCAGTTCAGACCCCGAAAAGCCCAAAAGCTGCGCCTCCGGTGTCGCGGTTTGGCGTTGAGGGGTTAGGCTTTCTTGGGTTTAGGGTCAAGGGGTTCGGGTTAAGGGGTATTAGGGTTGGGGTTTGGGGTGCAGGGCTTCGGGCAGCAAAGGGCCCGGCGGATGGAACTGACAGACGAGTCTCGAGCTTGCGGCTCAGAATTGAAAGGGCTTTGGGGTCCTGTGGCTCAAGGCTTGAGGGTTCGGGAGATGTTCGGCGCAGGGCCCGCCACAGCACAATACTAGACCCCTAAACCTTAGACCCTGAACCCTCAAGCCTATGAACGCCTATAAGCCCCGTAAACCCTATACAACCTATCCCACCCTAAAAACAAGCTGTTTAAACAAGCCTAACAAGCCTCTCAACCCGACAGACATAACCAAGGCAACTCTGCAGCCTCTAAGAACCTCTGAAATCCTCTGAAAGCCTCTAGAAACCTACGAAAGTCTCCTCTCAACGCCTGCCAGAACCCTCTCCCCTGAAGCCTAGAAGCCTCTAACGAGCCCCCCTTTGAAGGTCTCCTCGAAAAGCCTCTAAACGTCTCTGAAAGCATCCAAGAAACCTCGTAAAAACCTCTTGAAAAAAAGGCCTTGAGAAAAACCTCTGAAAACCCATTAAACACCCCCTTTTTCCAGGACTCAGGGAGCCTTGCTCCAGGGAGCAGGCGGGGAAGGCCCGACCCCGAGGTATGCAGGCCAAGACCGTGGTGCCTCTTCGCTCGAAGCTCTTTAGGGTTTGGGGTTTAGGGTCTAGGGTTTAGGGTTTGGGGTTTGGGGGTTAGGGGGGTTTAGGGGGGTTTAGGGGGGTTTAGGGGGGTTTAGGGGGGTTTAGGGGGGTTTAGGGGGATTTAGGAGGTTTAGGGGAGGTTTAGGGGGATTTAGGGTCGAGGGTTGAAG
>CAJNDS010002197.1:85000-87500 GCA_905221605.1 Symbiodinium natans | reverse complement strand
GGGTTCTTGGACAACTCTGGAATTTCTTTCCGTTTCGGGTTTAGGGCCTTCTCAGGGCTCAGGGAACTCAAACACCACTTAACTGTTCAGGGCTTTTCGGGGTTCTTCGGGCTCCCACTCAGAAAACCTTGCCTGCGCCACGACCATCTCTGCCAGCAGCGCCAGAGCCCTTGCCCATTCGCCTTTTCAGCTCAGGCTTTCTTCTGGGCCTTTTGCCTTTTGCAGTCGTGGGTTTTCTGAAAGCTCTTGCCGACTGACTGTCTTGCACTTAGGGTGGCGTGCGGAACGGACGCTTCAGACTGACTGAACGAAAGACACCTCGGTTTGCTTGCTCATGTCTTAGGTTTTCTTGTTCCTTGGGATTGCCGGGAAGGCTTTCAACGTTCCCTTCTTCTTGAACTGGAGATCTGCAGCTTCATTGGGGCTTTGAGTAATTGAGGCTTCTGGGGCTTCAGAGGCTTGGGGGGCTTCAGGGTGGAGGTTTAGGGCTATTTAAATATCGAAGCTTGCGACCCTCAGGGTTAGGAGGTTCTGGGTTTCCGGAGTCTAGAGATTTGGGGGTTTAGGGTTTAGGGTTGAATTAGGGTTTAAGTTTTAGGGTTTAGGGTTTAGGGTTTAAGGTTTAGGGTTTAGGGTTTAGGGTTTAGGGTGTAGGGTTTAGGTTTAGGGTTTAGGGTTGAGGGTTTAGGGTTTAGGGTTTAGGGTTTAGGGTTTATCCCGGCATTCTTGGGCCACGCCTCCGGGGCAACTGGCGATCACCGCCGCGAAGGAAACCGCAGTCGGCTGGAGCGCCGAAGCCTGTGGCTGAACTCAAGATGCGGGGTTTATTTTTTCGGCTTTAGGGTTTAGGGTTTAGGTTTAGGGTTCAGGGTTTAGGGTTTAGGGCTTAGGGTTTGGGGTTTAGGGTTTAGGATTTAGGGTGTACGGTCTTGGGTTTAGGGTCTGGGGTTTATGCAGTTTGGGGTAAACCATGGCTTAAGGTGTACGATCAGTAGGGTTTGCAGGGTTGATGGGGGTCATAGAAGTTTAGCTGAGTTTTTTTGACTTTACAGGGCTTCTACGGTCTATATCCCTAAACACTAAACTTTAAACCCTAAACCATATAAGGTTCATAGGCTTTACGAGGCATAGGATTTTTTCCAATGCGTCTGTAGGGCTTTCGGCCTCAGCCCACTGAGTCTAAAGCCTCTAAAACCTACAAACCACCTCTCAAACCTGTAAACTCCCCAACATGCCTAAACCCCCTTGAAGCCGATTAACCCCCCTACAGCCCCGTAGATTTTTCTAGAAACCCTGAAAGCCCACCTAAAACCAACTAACGCGGGCTTTCTGGCTCCGCGCCTCCCCGCCAGAACCCACGGGTCAAGAGTCTGCGGCCCTGAACCCCGAAGCCCTCAAACCCTAAACCCAAAAAGACCCTGACCCCTAAACCCGGTATAAGGGGGGGTATAAGGGGGCACATAACTGGGGTATCAGGGGAATAGAAGGGGGGGTAGAAGGAGGGTAAGGGAGGGGGATGGAGGGGGAAGGGGGCGTACAAGGGCCCCTCAAAGGCCGCCTGCATCTCCCGAAAGAGGAAGAATGCAGCTTTCCACTGCGCCGCGGCCCTGCAGGGTTTTGGGGCTTGGCTTTTCGAATTCTCTTCAGAGTCGCTCTTAACTTTCTTTCAAGGTTCAGGGTTTAGGGTTTAGGGTTAGTGTTTAGGCTTTTGGGTTCAGGGTTTGGGGTTTAGGGCTTAGGGCTTAGGGTTTAGGGTTGGGGGCTGGGGGTTTGGGGTTTGGGGTTTGGGGTTCGGGGTTTGGGGTTCGGGGTTTAGGGTACAATATGGAAACCACAATCCGCCGACCCTGGCGGCGTGATGGGAAAAGGAGGTGAAAACCTTACCCCCCCAAAACGCGGGGGGGGGGGGGGGGGGGGGGGGGTAGGGGGGGGTACCCAGCTTTTCCATGGAGGGCCATGCCCTGGCCTGCGGGCTTCAGCTCCTGTTTGGGTCCCAACGTTTTCACAGAGGCTCAAGCAAATCAACTTTTTTGAGCTGACGAGCGCGTTTAAACCTTTCAACTATGCTCCAGCGGGGTCGGCGGTAAATCCGGGCACGCCCGTGGTCCGACGCCGTTAGGCGCCAGCCCCAGCTTTAGCTATGACGGGGGGGGGGGTTAAGCCGCCGACCCGGTTGGCTCCCCAACATCCGGCTCCAAATGCGGCTCCCGAAGGGCATCAATTTTCAGGTACAATTTTTATCGCGAAAAACGCGCTATTTCCCACCGAATTTGGGCTCCTGGACGCATTTTTTGGGTGCCCCATGGGGGTCCCAAAAACGACCCCGGAGAGCATCATCGACTCTCTTTTCAACTTTGGCCAAACACGCGTTGTTGATGTTTTTTGGGTGGCATTGGCCACCCCAAAGGACCCCACAAGAGCGCGCATCATGAGCATCAGCGGGTTGGGTTTTGGGTTTCGGATGCGGCTGAGAGCTTGGAAAACACAGAAATCGCTGTAA
>CAJNDS010002197.1:70000-80000 GCA_905221605.1 Symbiodinium natans | reverse complement strand
TAGGGTTTAGGGTTAGGGCTAGGGTTTGTTTAGGTCACTTAAGTGGCGTAGGGGGCTCCCGCTCCTGGAGGCGGACCATCGACCGCAGCAGGTGAAGCGCAAGAGCCCATTCCTTAGGGAGCTCACAGCATTTTTCGGGTGCGGGGGTACGGTTTAGGGTTTAGGGTTTAGGGTTTAGGGTTTAGGGTTTAGGGTTTAGGGTTTAGGGTTTAGGGTTTAGGGTTTAGGGTTTAGGGTTTAGCGTTTAGGGTTTACGGTTGGGGCATTCAGAAATTGGGGCACAAGGTGTTCCTAAGAACCCCCCGCAAACCCGAAAACCCGAAATCCGTGCCTTGAGGATCTGCAGAGAGCAGGGCTCGTTTGGGGTGCGGGCGCTCGAGATGCAGGTTCAACCCCCTTTTGAGGTTGACTGTAAACCTGAACCCTGAACCCTGAACCCTAAACCCTCTCTCAACCCAAGCCACAGAAGCCTGAAAAGCCAAGACCCTCAAACCCTGAGCCCCAAGCCCCCAAAGCCTACAAAGCCCTCTTTTTTCGGCACGGCCAGCAGGCGATCACCGGCCTACATGAAGGTGCGCGGCAAGTTGTGGATCCCTGCCATAATCGCACCACAAAAGGGAACCCAACTCCCTAAGCAGGGCGATCAGGAGCGCGGGGGACAAGGCTTTGGGCGGGGGGAGCGGGGGTTCTCGATCTTGGCGGGGAGCTCAGGGCTTTGGGGGAGGGATTCAGAACTTTGCGGGATCCTAGGGTTTAGGGTTTAGGTTTTAGGGTTTAGGGTTTAGGGTTTAGGGTGTAGGGCTTAGGGCTTAGGGTTTAGGGTTTAGGGTTTAGGGCTTGTGGAATCCAAAAGGGGCGCCTCTGCCCCTCATCGCACCGCCTGCTCTTGTCGCAGAGGCCTTCCCATGAGCGCCACGAGGGCGTTCCTGGGCACAGATATCTTGCGAATTTGCCCTAAACCCTAAAAACCCTAAACCCTAAACCCTAAGAATAACATCACATATTATATTTTTTCTGCCTGGATGGTTTCGGGTTTAGGGTTGAACGAAATCAAGCGCCTCCTTGGCACGAATTTAGGTAGAGCAAGGGCAGGCTGCCTCTTGTAGGTTAAGCGCATAAGGGAAAAACAACGCCAAAACCCCACCCTTAGCATCATAAGGGTACCCTTACAACCCAAATACCTCTTTTGTTTCGTAAAGGACCCTGGAACCCCAAAACGGACAACCCTAAGCGCGCCTCCCTTAAAACCCCCTTCCCTAACCCTAAACCCTAAACCCTAAATATTAAACCCTAAACCCTTAACCCTTAACCCTAAACCTGAACCCTAAACTCTCATCAAAGTACCCACTGGGGGCTGCCGAGGCACTCCATCTGCATGGAACCGTCCAAGATGGCGGCGACGGTCCGGAAGACCTGGGGTGGAGAAACCCCCCCGACATCCCTACGGAGCGCGATTTTGAAGGTTTAGGGGTGTAGGGTTTAGGGCCCTCAAGCTATGAGCTAGGGTGCCCAGCAACCTAAGCGTGAAAAATCTCACAAAGGGCGTTCACCTCAGCTTATCACAGGGATAACTAAATCTCCCCACCTGTTCCTGCAAACACATGTTTCGGAGCATAGAGCATAGGGTCAAAGAAAGAAGAGAGACTTTTGTTTAGATATCACCCTGGAGGCTGGCAGTTCTAAGTCGCACTGATCAGCGTAGCACACTGCCACCGCCGCCGTCGGGACGCCCTCGACGGTCATCTCTTGCAGGATGTCCTCCAGCTTATCCCCTTTGGCCAGCCGGACACCCGTGGTCCGATTCCGGGACAGGGACCCAAAAGCCGTGAGCATCAGGTCCCCCACGCCACTGAGCCCGGAGATCGTGGCCGCATCCCCTCCCATGGCGGTGGCGAGCTTCTGGAGCTCCAGCTGCGCCTTGGTCACGTAGGCGGCCATGGTGTTGATGCCCAAGCCCCGGCCCTCAATCATGCCCGCCCCGATGGCCAAGGGGTTCTTGAGGGCCCCGCCGAGCTGGACGCCCACGACGTCCGTGGTGGTGTAGACGCGGAAGAAGAGGGTGGAGAGCATGCACTGGATCTTCTCGGCCATGGGTAAGTCTGCACAGGCCACCACCACCGCCGTGGGCTGCTTCATCATCAGCTCCTTTGAACTTCGCGCGCCCGGGGGCCAAGGCACAGGAATTCGGGTGGGAAAGCTTGGGTTTTTCTTGTTCCCGGTCCTTGGCAAAAGATGGCCCGCTGAGGTAGGCCAAGCACTGGCTGCGCCCCATCTCGCTGCAGATGGCATCGCCCAGGAGCTGTTTGGTTGGGAGGTACAGGCCCTTGCCTGGGTTCTTCAAAGCCTTTGAGGCCCAACATGAGGCTCAAAAGGCTCCCTAACAAACCTCTACTCCGAAGACCCTAAAAAAGTCCTTCAACCCCAAACCCCCTCAACCCCCGAATACACCTTGGGATGTTCCCCCTTATACTAACAATCCTTAATAGGAATTATTTATGGGGGGATACTATAATCCCTATTAAGAACCCTAAACCGCCGCACAAAGCAAAACTTACCTTGGTTGAAGCGCCAGGGAGCTGGTGATGCAGACGGGGACCTTTATTGGAAACGGTTTGGGAAGGCTTTCCGGCTGTTTTCCTGGACCCTAAACCCCAAACCCTAAACCCTCTTTGGGTACCCTAAATAAGAGGGGCCGCCTACCCCCTTAAACCCTAAACCCTTCAGTCCCTGCTTTCGACCACCTAAGCCCCTGAAGCCTGTGACACCTCAACCCCCTTGCACTTCTATCTCGAAACGCAACCCCCAACTAGCCAAAACTGTCACCCCGAAACCCCGAAGCCCTAAGCCCTAAACGCTAAACCCCAAACCCAGAACCCCAAACCCTAAACCCTAAGCCCAAACCTCAAACCCTAAGCCCTACACCCTAAAGCCACCTCCGCTGGGATCAGCTCCCGGTGCTCCGCCAAGAACTTGGGAGTCCCTTGCGCTGGCAGCCCGTGGATGATGAGCGCGCTCCCTCCAAGGGATTCGGGCTCTGGGTTTGGGGTTGGGAGGTGTTCTCCTGGGGAGTATAATAGGGGGTACTCTTATCCCTCTTAAAGACTGTTAGAAAAAGTGGGAACGTCCCAGGCTTGGGGTTTCTTTGGGTGTAGTTTAGCTGTGCGGCTGTGCGGGTGGCGAGAGGGACTAGAAGGTGGTTGGCAGATCCCTCGTAGTTTCTACGAGGAGGAGGAGGAGGAGGAGGAGTCGAAGGTGGTTGGCAGGTCCCTCGCGGGGCTCGTTAGCTGAAAGGGTTTGCGCCTCAGGCTGGATTCGGTCTAGAGGATGCCTTTCTGTCACGAAATCCCGTTTTCGGAACGTTCGAGAAGCGGGGACGGCCGTAATTTAGAATACATGAATAATTATGCAGAGCCAGTCCGGGATGCTCCAGGCGGCTTCAGGGTTTTGAATTGAGGCTTCGCGGTTTGGAACTCTGCAATTTTTACATTTCAATCCTAAAGCCTAAACCCCAAACCCGAAAAAGCCCCGTTCGGGCTTCACCTTCAATGGCTTCGGGGAGGCTGGTGGTGGCCCGCAGGTTCGGAGGAAGCTCGAACTCGCTGAGGGCTCGTGGATTCCGGTGCTTCAAGGTGATGCTGGAGGCCTGCTCCTCCTGTTGCAAGGGCCACCTGACTTGGGGACTAATTTAGATGAAATCCGCAAGGATTACTTAGGGTGTGCCTAAATGAAGTTCATGGTCCATCTGCCCTAGGAGAGATTACGGTAGTCTAACGTACATGATCCCCCAAACCCTAAACCCTAAACCCTAAACTCTCAACCCTAAACCCTAACCCTAAACCCTAAACCCTAAACCCCTAAACCCTAAACCCTAAACCCAAAACCCTAAACCCTAAACCCTAACCCTAAAAGGGTTCATTTAGGTCACTACGGTCCTGGCGGCAGTAGAGGACCACGTCATGGCCGGCGCGCGCTGCGACCATGGCCATCGCGGTCCCGAAACTCCCAGCGCCCAGTACCTTGAAGGTTCAGGGTTTAGGGTTTCACAAGAAATCTAGGGTTTAGGGTTTAGGGAGTTTAGGGCTTAGGGCTTAGGGCTTAGGGCTTAGGGCTTAGGGCTTAGGGGTTTAGGGTTTAGAGCTAGGGTTAGGGTTTAGGGCTTAAGGCTTGGGACCTAGGGTGTATCTGTTGCAGGTATGACAGTCTTAAACTCTAAACCCCTAGAAACCCTGATCAAGTTGTATGAAACCATACGTACAGTTCATTCGGTTCCCGAGGTGCTGCCACCTTTTTTGGCTCCGCCACTGGCAGCTTCGACTCTTGCGGATAAGGCGCCATGGCTCGCGCGACTTTACACCAGGAGCAACCCCGAAACCCCTAAAAGGGCTGAGGGTTTCCCGAGGCCCTATCAAGCCTCAATCGCAGAACATTTCAGGGGAGAGGCTTGCGCAGTCTGAGCGGGATGGAGGGGTTTAGGAGTTTGGGGCTTCGGGGCATTTACGGTAATTTGAATGGCACCCGCTTGGTGGCGACAAAAAGCCTGATGCAAAACACTTCGGATGCAAGACATGGCTTTCTTTGCTTTAACAGTATATAGGGAGTGAGGGAATTGGGTAGCCCTTTTTTTGGTAATCAGAGTACCTAGAGTCCCTCATCCCTTGTAAGAACTAGCAAGATAAACCCTGAACCCTAAGCCCCAAGCTTCTTCTGCCCAAGGCTCACGACCTTTTTCGCAGGCGCTGATGCATGCGCTGCAGGTGATGGCGTTGCACTCAATGCCCGCGCGCAGCCTAAGGAGGATGCCATGCATGTGGGGTGGTGCTCTACATTGAGCCCCACCCCTCATTTGGAGCCCAAATTTTGAATCTAATGTAGAGCAACCCCCTACTCAGGTATAACACGAGTATGAAGCGCAGGCTCGGGGCTTTAAAGCTCTTGAACTTCAAACCCCTCAACCCCCTAAATCCTACACACCTGCTGTTAATCAAAGATGGTCAGGTTGCAGACGACTTTGGTGTTGTGCACGTTCAAGTCAAGATGGGTCTAGGGCTTGGAGTTCATGAGGAAACTGCAATCTTGGGCCTCGTGGGTTTGGGGCGTTTGGGGCCTAGGGCATCGGGAGAATTCCTAAGCCCCCCAAGGGCGAAATGGAATTGCCGACCCGGGCCACATATCCTCGAGCAGCAGCAACATCATCGCCCAGTTCCCCGCCTCGAAAGTCGAACAACATGAAGAATAACTGCACTGACTCGGGGAAACAGCAAGAACCACCACAACCCAGCAGCAGCAGCAGCACTAGCGGTAGCGGTAGCGATAGCATAAGCAGCAGCAGCGGCAGCAGCTGGTGGTGGTGGTGGTGGTCGTAGTAGTAGTAGTAGTAGTAGTAGTAGTAGTAGTAGTAGTAGTAGTAGTAGTAGTAGCAGTAGCAGTAGCAGTAGCAGTAGCAGTAGTAGTAGTAGTAGTAGTAGTAGTAGTAGTAGTAGTAGTAGTAGTAGTAGTAGTAGTAGTAGTAGTAGTAGTAGTAGTAGGTGACACGCTCTTAACTGATCATGGTGTTTTCTGCTGTTTTTTTACTTTTTCTATCGTTTTCTCCTGTTTTTCCTCCGTTTGACGGGTTGGGGGGGGGTGGGGGGGTGGGGGGTAATTACGTGCTGTGCTTTGTGCACACATGACCACGCTCAGGGGTTGGGGGGGGGGGGGAATTACGTGCTGTGCTTTGTGCACACATGGGGGTCGTGCTGTGCTTTGTGCACACATGACCACGCTGTCTACTGTTTTCCTCTGTTTTTGTGGTTGGTTTAGGGGCTAGACCTTTTGGGCTCACAGTGGAGGGTGGTCCTCTAGGATTCTGACGTAGGTCTGTGCTGCCCCGGCTAGCAAGGCAGGGAGGGCTTGCTTCTGCAAGCGATGGCGTGACTCCACACTTTCACACGCTAGGGCATACTGTATGGAAACGGCGAGCGCCACCGCATGACGGAGAGAAATCCTCCAGCAACTTCATGTCTTCAGCTCAAACTACAGTTCAGGCGAGCTAAACTCGAGCAAGGCCCGGCCGGATTGAGGCTGTAAGGTCAAAGGACTTTTCGCCTTTCTCTGTGGGGTTTGGGGTTTAGGGTGTAAGGTCGAAGGAGTTTTGGGCTTGCAGTCAGGGTTTGGGGTTGAGGCTGTAAGGTGAAAGGACTTTTGGGCTTTTTCTATGGGATTTAAGGTTTAAGGGGGTGCTCATTCAGGGTACGCATGGGGTTTGGGGTTTCAGGCTCCAGATGTTTTGTGTTTTTTTCTGGGGACGTGCTTGACGCTGTGGGGTTGAGATTTTAAGGGTGCACGACTCTTGGGCTTGCTTCAGGTTTTGGGGTTTCGGATTTCAGGGTGCACGACTGTTCGGCTTGCTGGAGGCGTTCGGGTTTAAGGACAAGTTTGGCCACATCTTAGAAAACCCGCGAAACGCTGTAAATACCGGTCTTTTCCTCTGTTCTGAGAACACGTCTGTGCAAAGTAGGCCCTGTAATTGACCGTTTTTGAAGCCCGAAAACACTGTAAATACCGATGTTTTCCTCCTGCGCCTAAAGTAGTTGAAAGTAGTTTCCGGCAATTTTTACACGTCCATTTTTCGTGTCCGTAAACGGACAAAGCCAGGAAACACTGTAAATACCGAGGTTTTCGTCTCTTAACACGAAAATTGCATGCCACAAAACCCCTGCGATCAATTAAGAACGTCACACCTAGTAGGTGTAGTAGTAGTAGTAGTAGTAGTAGTAGTAGTAGTAGTAGTAGTAGTAGTAGTAGTAGTAGTAGTAGTAGTAGCAGTAGCAGTTGAGTAGGACGCAAGTTTGCAGCTACTCGTAGCGGGACTTGCCCATGACGGTTCTAGTGCTCATGAAGCACCGGTGCAAAGCACTGCCATGTACCTGACGCCAAGCTGAGCGACCGGCTGCGATTGGAATGAAATAGTAGTAGCAGTAGTAGTAGCAGTAGTAGCAGTAGTAGCAGTAGTGGTATAGTTGCAGCAGTTGCAGTTGCAGTTGCGGCAGCAAGCAAGTGAAACTACCTAAAACAGACCGAGAACATAAACTCCCAGATCCAAAAATGCGAAACCCCAAACCAGAGCCTCACCGAGCCCCCTACAGCCGAACCCACCCAAACTCGAAGCCCCAAAACCCAATCTCTTTAAAACCTACAACCGAATCTTTGCCCCAAACCGAAGAGCCTGACCCTCACTCTGAACCCAAGACCGTATAATGAAAGGCCATAACAAACCCGCAGAAGCAATTACCCCCCACAAGGCCCGGGCAAATCCTAAACCCTTAAACCCGGAAACCCGTAAAACCCCTAAACTCCCGAAAACCAAATCCCCAAACCCTAGACCCCTAAAACCCCTAAAACCCCTAAAACCACTAAAACCAAATCCCCAAATCCTGAACTCCTAAAACCCTAAGCCTTTAAATCCCTACGGTTTCCACCCGTGGCCGCCTTCTCACAGGCGGAGATCGCGGCGCTGCAGGTCACGGTGTTCCTGACAGGCTTAAGGTTTACGTGTAGGGGTTTCACGATTTAGGGCCGAAGGTTTAGGGTTTTAGGCTTTAGGGTTTTAGGGTTTAGGGTTTGGTGTTTAGGGTTGTTAGGGTTTTGGGGTTTAGGGGTTTGGTATAAACGGCTGTAGACCCTTCATCTTAGCCCGAAGCCCTGGAGCTCATAAGTCCCTGATGCTCAAAACCCTGAAAGCCCTAACCCTAAACCCTAAACCCAACAGCCTAAACCCGAAACCCGAAGCCCTAAACCCTGCAAAATAAACAAGCCTAAACCCAAACCCGGTAAAAAAAAAAAAAAACACGCTGAAACCCGAAACCCGAAACCCGAAACCCTAGAGCATAAACCCTCAACCCTAAACCCCTTAACAAAACAAGCGTGAACCCGAAACCCTGAACCTAAACCCTAACCCCTGAAAAAAAAATATTAAAAACAAAAAAATAAAAACGAAACCCTGAACTCTACAGAGAGTGCTGGGTGGCCTGGACAGACGATCCCGCTCCATGCGGATGAGGAAGGCCAGGGCCATCTGAGGCAGAGAGCTGCTAGGGTTTAGGGTTGAGGGTTGAGGGTTTAGGGTTTTAGGGTTTTAGGGTTTTAGGGTTTTAGGGTTTTAGGGTTTTAGGGTTTAGGGTTTAAGGGTTTAGGGTTTAGGGCTTAGGGTTTAGGGTTTAGGGCTTAGGGTTTAGGGTTTAGGGTTCAGGGTTTAGGGTTTAGGGCTTAGGGACTGAATCCTTAATCGGGATTAAAATAGGGGTACTATAATCCCTATTAAGGACTGTTCGTATAAGGCGCAAAATCCCAGACCATAGGGGCTTATTCATCGAACAGACTTCGGTCCGCATACCCCCAAAGCCTTATTCTAGTTATTAAGGCCCATATATTACAGAGAAGGGCGTGAAGGGGTTTGGGGGGTTTCGGGGCTTTAGGGTTTCTTGGGGTTTCGAGGCTTAGGCTTAGGGGTTAGGGGCTTTATGGGCTTTAGGGGCATTATGGGTTGAGGGCGCCGCCCTTTGTTTTGAGGAATCTGCTACCCAGATTTTGCCCCATGTCTCACGAAATATAAATGCTGAAACCCCGCGAAAAAATTGAAAACCCGAGCCTTCGCGAGGAGCTGGAGCCCCCGAACCCTACAAAGCCTGTAGGGACTTCGGAGTTTCGGGCTCAGGGCTCAGGGGCTTAAAGCCATGGAGCCCAAACCCTCCTATGCTCAACCGTTCTTGCAGAGCCCTTTGGCAACAAGCAGCTTTTGGGTTTAGGGTTTGGGGCTTAGGGTTTGGGGTTTAGGTTTTTACGGTTTAGGGTTTTTGGGTTTTAAGGTTTTATGGTTAGGATTTAGGGTTTAGGGTAACTTCAACCAAAAACAGTGCTCGGCCTGCCATTGCCCGCTTCTCTCGCAGGCGCTGATGATCGCCCCATACGTGACAACGCTCCGGGCCACCTCTTGCTTTAAGGCTCCAGGGTTTAGGGTTTGGGGTTTCGAGTTTAGGTAGGAAAGTTTCGAAGAGATTCAAGGAGTTTCTTTTTGGATGTTTTCTTATTAATTTCAAGTTACGGGGGGCTTGAGGGTTTAGGGTGTAGGGTTTCGAACAGTTTCAAGGAGTTGTTTTCTATTTTCCGTTCATAATTTCAAGTTAAGGGGGCTTGAGGGTTTAGGGATTCTGCATGCATCCTTGCGGACAGTTCCGAAGCAACCACTTGGGAACCGACTACGTAACAGAAACGGAAACTTGCAGCTCGTAGCCTAGCGTGCCTGCCTGTGGACTCGCCTTTGAGCATTAAGACCTCACGAGGGGACCGGAAGGGAATCTGTGCAACCACCGGTCTCTGTACAACTATACCGTTTGAGAACTTGCCGATACTTCCGACCGGTGAAGAGCAGAAATAAATTCTGACAAAATGGTGATACTGGGGCCGCAAAGTCAGTGCGGGCACCTTGCATGGGAGCCCAAGCCAACGCAAAGCAAACATCGCTCTGGGCTCCATGGGCATTGACACGCCAAAACACTGCACGAATCACGTGCGAAAAAACCAACAGTTGCGCCATCAAGGGCTGGGCACACAAGATATCTGTGGATACTGCACCTCATGCACCCAGGCCGCCTTGACAAGCGTATCCCTTAGACCTGCAGGTTGGCAGCAGCCTCCCAACTAGCCACTTTTACGGGGGGGAACCAGCACGTCTCCCTGGTGAAGGCAAGATCAAACTCTACAAGTGAAAACCCTTGCTCGTCCGGGACCCAGCAGCATTGTGAACACCAGGCAAAGAGCAGCTGCGCAAAGGGTGCACAAAGCAAAAAGGTATCCCAGTTAGGGAGGCAGCCTCTCGGAAAAACCACGCCTACATCAGCAACCAGGGTTTAGGGTTTAGGGTTTATGCCCACCTCGTACTTTAATTCAAGTACTTTATTGTTTGGCTCTAGGGCAGTCAGAACATAAGATGCGTTATCTACTACTGCCCCCTACTTAAACTTAG
>CAJNDS010002197.1:0-65000 GCA_905221605.1 Symbiodinium natans | reverse complement strand
AGGGTCCGAACTTGTGGGGCTCCGAGGTAAAGGGCTCATGCCAGACTCTGCAACGCACCCTCAGCCATAAGAGACCCAAAACCCTAAATTCCCTAAGACTGAAGACACCCCCCTTAAGCCCCAAACCCCTGAGCCCTTTAAGCCCTAAACCCGAATCCCTAACCCTGAAACGCCTTAAACCCCAAAACCTTAAACCCTAACCCTAAACCCCAAACCCTCAACCCCCCCCCTGAACCCCCAAATTCTCGTCAAGCCCAACGGCTGCAGATGAACATGAAGCTGGGGGGTCAGGGAAGTTTTGGACTGAGAGTTGAGGGTGTAGGGTTTAGGGTTTGAGGGTTTGAGGGTTTTTGGGTGTTAGGGATTTAGGATTTTGAGGATTCACGCTTTTAAGGTTTGGGGTTGTTAGGTTTAGGGTTTAGGGTTTTAGGGTTTAGGGCTTTATGGCTTAGAGAGCTGAGGGGCGAGAACAGTGAGGGTGCTGAGGGTGTTTGGGGTTTGGGACCTGTGTCGGGAAGAGGGAAAGGTTCGGGTGTTTGGGAGTGCCATTGCGCCTCGAGTGCTCCACAGGCTTGGGGTTCAGGGGAGCCTTTGTGCTGAGGGCCTGAGGGATTCTGGGCCATTTCGAAGTTTGAGGGCTTAGTGATTGTGCGCGTTGGGTCGGGGCATGTGAGAATAGAACGGCTTCCCTTCGATCCAAAAGCCTCTGCAGCGCGATGTTTTCCAGCAAGAGCCACCCAAATGCTTCAGTGATTAAAGCAGCGGGTTTAAAGATCTAATGCTTGGGAAGGCGACAACGACGAGCCTTGATCGGAACTTATCTCAGAACCCTTTAACGGAGGTAAGGGACCATATTCAGGGCCCACGAAACTACCCTTAGGCGGTCTCCCACAAAGGAGCGACTACAGAGCCCCAGGGGTTCGGGTTGAGGGTCTATGGCTTTGAAGCTCAAACACCCGGAAGAGCTTGCGCCACAGGAATCATAACCCCTTTTGTAGCCCTCCACCCCTGAGCCCGAAATAGACCCGAAACCCTAAACCCTAAATCCTAAACCCTAAACCCTAAACCCTAAATCCTAAATCCTAAACCCTAAACCCTGAACCCTACAGTAAACCCTAAACCCTGAACCCCCAAACCTGGCACGTTCCGGGATCAACGCCCGACGCGTCGTTTGCCCAGCCCTCTTGAGGGCCCTACGTCTTTGGACTGGCGGGGCTTGCCCATGCACTCGCAAAACAAGCAGGCTGCCACGGTGAAGGGTTTAGGGTTTAGGGTCTAGGGTCTAGGGATTAAGGTTTAGGGTTTAGGGTTTAGGGTTTAGGGTTTAGGGTTTAGGGTTTAGGGTTTGGGGTTTGGGGTTTGGGGTTTGGGGTTTGGGGTTTAGGGTTGGGGGCCCGAAATCCTGGACAGAGGCAGCCGCCACAGGCGAGGGATGAATTCAGGTTTCAAGTTGCTCCCTTCGGAGAGCCGGCGCAAGCTGGTTCGCCGTGCAAGAAGCACTACATCCTGAACTTGCGGAACGACTCCAACCACCCAAACCCGACACCACCCCACTCCCCCCCCCCCCCCAAACACAAAAAGCAAGACCGGCTGCAAAGCATCATGTACCCAAAAACCCATACCCCAGATTTTTGGACCCTGGACCCTATAGACCCTAGACCCTGAACCCTAAACCCTAAACCCTAAACCCTAGACCGCGCCTTGAGGTCCTTACGTGCGGGGCTTCGGGCCTGAGTTTAGGCCTGCAGGTTGCGCTAGGCATCTGGCGCACTCAGCACGGGCTCTTGCGGCTTTAGGGTTTTAGGGACGTTCCCCCCTTATACTAGCAGTCCTTAACAGGGGAGTATACTTGGGGGTGCTAAACTCCCCAGTAAGGACTGCTAGTATACCAAGGGGGGAACATCCCAATTTTAGAGCTCCTTGGGGCGCTTAGAGACCCAGCCGTGCACCTTCCAAACCTCAGATGTCCGCCGCCAGGAGCCAGGCACCACCAGCCCCACAACCGAGACCGTGAGAAAGCCTAATCCCTAAACTTCAATTTCTGTTCCTTACTGAGTTTAAGTACCGTTAAACATGTAAGATGTTATCCCACCATGTGACAAAGTAACCCCTTAAGCCTGTCCGCTTAACCCTACGTCGCCGTGCACCCCTGAAGGACACGCGACGTCAAAGGGACCCAGACCCGAGGTTTTAACTCTGCCCCAAGTACCCCACAACGAGGGCGTCAGGGTTTAGAGTTTGGGGATCTGGGGAAATTTTCAAAAGGGGGGGGGCCTCTAATAACCCTAAGCCCCAAACCTCTATGTCGCATTATGTCGCCGGACTCCTGTGCAGCCTGGCGCTGGCCGACAGGGCGTGCAGAACTCGGGCAACGTCGCGATGCATCCGGTCCACCTTCTGGTGCAAGTCCAACCTCGGATTACATCAAGGGGGGGGAGGGGGGTCTTAGGCAAATAGTAGCCTAGCATATTTAAGTACCCCAGTCCCTAAACCCTAAACCCTGAACCTTGAACCCTGAACCCTAAACCCTAAGGGTTCAGGGTTGAAGGCTGTGGGGTTGTTTGGGGGCGTTTGGGGATTCAGGGCGTTTGCATTCAGGGATTAAGATTCAGGACACAGCTCGGGATTCGCAAGGGCCCATCCTCCTGGTCCCCGAAACCATAAGGCCTAAACCCGCCCCGAGCGAAGGACTTGAGGGGGTTTAGGGGTTAGGGTTTAGGGTTTAGGGTTCTCCAACTTCTTGCACATGATCCCGCGGGCGTGAGGGCGGAGGTAACCAGCAAGCAAACCAACCCTGAACCCTAAACACGAAAGCCTAGCCAACAGATTCACCCTAAACCCCCTAAACCCCTAAACCCCTAAGCCCCTAAACCCCCTAACCCTGAACCCCTAAACCCCTCAACCCCTTCAACCCCTAAACCCACTCACCCTAAACCCCTAGGACCCTAAACGCCTAAGCCCCTCAACCCCTAAACCCCCGCACCCTAAACCCCTAAGAAACTAAACCCCCAAACCCAAAGCCCTCTTCCACCCGAGGAGCTGAAGGTTGTCGACCTTCCGATCCAGCTGATCCAGCCGCCGTTCCAGGGCTCCTTCTTGTTGCTTCGGGAGCGGGGTTTGGGGTTTCGGGTTTCGGGTTTAGGGTTTAGGGTTTAGGGTTTAGGGTTGGGGTTTAGGGTTTAGGGCTTAGGCTTTTTCATGCTGCCGAACGTTGATTTTGCGGGCGGGGTTGGGGGGCTTTGCGGGCTTTGGGGAGGTTTAGGACGCTGGGCTTTGAGGGTGTGTTAGGGGCTTTGAGGGTTTGGGGGTTTCGGAATTTGTGGATGAAGCTGCGAGCTGTGGCAACAGCTTTAAGATGGGTTTAGGTGGGGGCTTCCTTCAATTAGGGAATTCGGACCCCTCAGGCCCTCATTTCCGCACTACCTACTAAGTATCAGGAAGCTTGAGCCTTAGGGGCTTAGGATGGCTTCAGGTTGAGGATGTGCAGCTTAAGAAGGAGGATCGAAGACCGTGCGCGTGCGCGTGTGCGTGTATAGCCTTGAGGCTTGTACATGCAGCATAGCCCTACTGGGACCCAACCATGAACCTTCAAGTAGCTTTTTGAGTTGGGATTGCCCCTACCTAAACCCCAAACCCTAAACCCTAAGGCCCTAAACCCGAAAGCCCGAAAGCCCGAAACCTCCTAGCCCTAAACCCGGAACACCCAACCCCAAAACCCTAACCCCCAAACCCAAACCCCTAATTAGGCCCCTAGACCCTCAAACCCCTGAACCCCCAAAACCCTAAAACCCTGAAACCCCTAAACCCTAAACCCTGAAACCCCTAAACCCTAAACCCTAAACACTAAACCCTAAACCCTAAACCCTAAACCCGGAACCCTCAACCCCGCGCGAGCGCCTCGCGCTGGTTCGGGGCCTGCTGGGCGAAAGGCGTCGCCGACGTAGCGGTGAACGCTGCGGCCTCGCAGTCTTTGGGAGACTTCGGGCTTTGGGGCCTTGAATTTAGGGTTTAGGGTTTCTAGGGTCTAGGGTTTAGGGTTTAGGGTTTAGGGTTTAGGGTTTAGGGTTTAGGGTTTAGGGTTTAGGGTTTAGGGTTTAGGGTTTAGGGTTTAGGGTTCAGGGGTTTCTTTTCGGGTTTATGGGGTTTTGAGGGCCTTTATAGGGTCTAGGGGGGCTTGGAATCAAGATCAATCAAGACCAAAGAACAGCAGACGCCTCACACCTACTTCTGAAGGCGATGCGAGAACAGAACTTGCAACTGGAAAGAAAAACGCACGCCTACTTCTGAGGCCGGTGCGGGAACAAAATTGCATATTGCAAAAAATCGGCTCAGATGAGTAGGGTTGAGAGTTTGGGGTCTGAGGCTTTTTTGGGTGCGCGCTTGCAGGGCTTTTTGGGGCTTGGGTCGGGGGTTTCCTGGGATAAGCCCGAAACCCTAAACCCTCACCCCTAAACCCAACACCCAAAACCCTAAACCCTAAGCCCCAGTCGTTTCTGGACATGTGCAGTCCAGCCACAAAGCTTGAGGATGTCGGAGCACCTTGGTTTCAGGGCATCGCGGCATCGTTTCAAGCGTTTCAAAAAGGGTGCGTAAGTTTAGGGTTTAGGGTTTGGGGTTTAGGGTTTAGGGTTTGGGGTTTAGGGTTTAGGGTTAGGGTTTAGGGTTTAGGGTTTAGGGTTTAGGGTTTAATTAGAACAGGGTTTTGGGGGTGAGGGGGGCGGGACCATAAGGGAATACGATTAGTAATTCTTCCGACCCCTACATTAGGGTTGGGGTCCCTAAACTAAGTGAGGGTTCGCTTCCGTCGAGCGACGGAAACCGAACGGCCTAACAGCCCGAGCGCCCACACGGGATGCGCGGAGCATTGAGGGTACAGCAGCCTGTCCCGGACAGGCCCATAGATATCGGCCGCATGTACAGCAACATCAGTATTCGAGTAGGAGTTAACGGACATCGTCTAAGATTTAGGGTTCAGGGTCAGCAAGGAGTGAGGATGTAGGATGTCGGATGAAGCCCCCCAAAGCATCCCCCAAAGCCCCCAGGGCCCTAAACAAACAGCCTGGGCGCTGCTTCACGAGCCTAGTGAGCTCAATGGGCGTCTCGCTTGTGGACGCACGCAAAACTCCTGGCAAGAGAGCAGTTAGGGTGACGCCTTTAGGGCTCAGCTGGTTTGGGTCTCCCATTTTCCGTACTACGACGCTTTAGGGCGCTTGCAGGTTCTATCGACAGCTCGTCTGACATATGAGGAGCTTACAGCGTTTAGGGCTTACAGGGTTTAGGATACAGTATCAGTTTGCTCACCACGCGTGTGCAGTGCCAGAGGCTGATGGCTTCAACGCTGTCTTCCCAGAAGTTCGAAACCAGGCCTGCGCAACAGCCCCCTGCCCTTGACCAGCCCAACCAAACCAGCCAGTCCTGACCTTCCCGAATAACCCGTGGGCGCCACTCTAACCAATCCGACCAGTCCCGACCAACCAGTCCCAACCAAGCCCGACCAGCCAACCGGGGCTAACCAGTCCCGACCAGCGGGAACGGTCGAGAAGTGAGTGAGTGAGTGCGTGCGTGCGTGAGTGAGGGAGAGGTGGCGCCCTGCTTGAAGATTCAGTACGACTGGAGTTGATATCGAAACCTTGGTTCGGCGACTTCCCACACTGATAAACGCCCATGAATCCTGAACTCAGCCATTCTTGGATCGCTTCGATGGATTCTTGTCTACAGCAGAAAGACGAGATCATTCTGAAACTGAGCCACGATGCGTCGATTCCTGGTGTCAATTCAGCAGGCAAAGCCCTTCTTCGTTGATCGAACGATGCACGTCCGACCGAACTTGAAGCCCCCAAACCCCACACCCTAAAACCTAAATCCCAAATCCTAAACCCCAAACCCTAAACCCTAAACCCTAGACCCTAATTGCAAACCCTCGACCCCAAAACCCCTGAAAGGCCGGCCTTCGCAGAACTCTGCGGTGTCGAGGGAGCCACCTGGAGGTTTCCGAAACCCTAAACCCTAAACCCTAAACCCTAAACCCTAAACCCTAAACCCTGAACCCTAAACCCTAAACCCTAAACCCTAAACCAAACCCTAAACCCTAAACCCTAAACCCTAAACCCTAAACCCCTAAACCCTAAACCCTAAGCCCCTACCTCCGTCGTAGTCCAGCATCTGGAAGAGACCGTCGATGTCCTCGGGGAGCAGCGCAGCGACGTTCACGGCTTCGTCTAGGTTTTCGGGTATAGGGTTTTAGAGTTTAAAGTTTAAGGTTTAGGGTTTAGGGTTTAGGGTTCAGGGTTTAGGATTTAGGGTTTATATAATTGTGTAGGGCTTGGGTCCCAATAACGTTCTGACCGAAACGTTTTGACCGAAACGTTTTGACCGAAACGTTTTGACCGAAACGTTTTGACCGAAAGTTTTGACCGAGTTTTTTTTGGAACTATGTTTTTCATTTTTGGCAGGGGGGAGGCGAGGGGGAGGGGAGGGGGTGTTGCGGGGGAGTTGTTTTTGGAATTATGTTGGAGCCAAAGAGCTAATTTTGGGGTTTGGAAGCCAAGTTTGGGCTTTGGGAGCATTTTGGGCTTTGGCAAACAATTTGGGCTTCGGAAGCCAACTTGGGCTTTGGGAGCCAATTTTGGGCTTTGGGAGGCGATTTCTTTGAAAAGCCAATTTTTGGGCCAATTTTGAGCTTCGGGCCGATTTTGAGCTTTGGAAGCCAATTTTGTGCTTTGGAAGCCAATTTTCGGGCTTTGGGAGTTGAGCTTTGGGAGCCAATTTTGTTGGGCTTTGGGAGCTAATTTTGGCTTTGGCCCAAAAACTGGCTTCCCAAAGTTCAAGATTGGACCAAAATTGGCTTCCCAAAGCCCAAAATTGGCTCCCAAAGCCGAAAAATTAGCTCCCAAAGCCGAAAAATAGCTCCCAAAGCCCAAAATGGGCTCCCAAAGCCCGGGCTTTGGGAGCCAATTTTGGGCTTTGGAAGCCAATTTTGTGCTTTGAGCCAATTTTGGGCTTTGGGAGGCAATTTGGGCTTTGGTTTGCTGGGACCCAGGCCCGAGAGTTTTAAGTAAATTGAACATGTGGCCTCCCGCCTTGGATTAAGTTACTTAAACTCTGTTTGTCAGCTGTTTGGACAAATACCTTGGAAAATTCAGAATGATACCACATACAAACCCTATTTATTTTGTCTTGAGGGTTTAGGGTTTAGGGTTTAGGGTTTAGGGTTTAGGGTTTAGGGTTTGGAGTTTGGGGTTTAGGGTTTAGGGTTTAGGGTTTAGGGTTTAGGGTTTAGGGTTTAGGGTTTAGGGTTTAGGGTTTAGGGTTTAGGGTTTAGGGTTGGGACCTTCCCCCTTGTACTAACTGGCTTGACTCGGGATTATGGTACCCCCCTACTGTCATCCCAATTACTGTTGGTATATAGTAGAAGCCAAAAGGTTGGAAACTCAGCACTATTTGTCCTCAAAAAGGTTTCCAACTTTTTCGGGTTTACTGTAAGGCATGAAGTTTCCCAAGCCCCAATGGCCCGAACCCTATTCCCTGGCCCAGCGCGGCTCCTCCGTGCCGGCGACTTCCCTCAACTGCTCCAGCACCTGGCAGGGGGGGAAAGCAGTTGAAGGAAGGGGTCCGGGGTTTAGGGTGTAGGGTTTAGGGTTTAGGGTTTAGGGTCTAGTGTTTAGGGTTTAGGGTTTGGGGTTTAGGGTTTAGGGTTTAAGGTTTAGGGTTTAAGGTTTAGGGTTTCGGGTTTAGGGTTTAGGGTTTAGGGTTTAGGGTTTAGGGTTTAGGGGCCTCTAGGGTTGAGGGCTTTGGGGCTTATTGCTTCAAGGCTCTGGTATAGTTTAGGGCTTTCGGGTTTTGAAATTGGGTTTTAAAAGTTCCTACTTTTTAGGCCTGGGGCTGAGGGCTCTGGTATAGTTTAGGGCTTTCTGGTTCCGGGGTTTAGATGTTCAGGCTTTTTGGGTCTCCGGGGTTGATAGGCAGGAGCTGAGGGCCTGGACTGAGCCTGGCGCAGGGAGCACTCGTTGGCTTCAAAACCCATTAAGAACACCGAAATGCCCACGAGAGAGCCCGAAAAAAGCCCAAAACCCTAAGTAACCCCAAATAACCCCAAGTAGCCCCAAATAAGCCCCAAAAGCCTAAACAACCCTAAGTAACCCTCAATAACCCCCTAAACCAGAAAGCCGAAACGCCACAGGGTTAGAAGGGTCCGCCCTGCTAAAGCACGAAGTCCCCCAAGGATTTGGGGGCTGAGGGCTTTCGAGGGGCACGGTTGTTTACGGTTTAGGGTTCAGTTTGGGGTTTAAGGCTTTTGGGGCTTAGGGGCTTCAGGGTTTAGGGCTCGGTGCAGGGGTTACGGTTTGAGTCCCCCTAAACCATAAACCCTCAAACCCGACCAGCTGCATCTTGGACAACGGAAACTCCAGGGGCTAAGTGCGAAAAAGAAAAACTTACCCTGAGGACGCAAGCTTCGAACATGGGTCAGAAAGGATTATGAAAAGACAATAGCAAACCAATAGTGACCAGATCCCCTAATTACCTCAACCCAAAACCCCAAACCTTAAACCTCAACCCCACATCCCAATCCCCAAGCCCCAAGCTCAGCGCCACTCCCCCTAGACCTTAAAACCCAAAAGAAAAAACCTAAACACCAAAAGCCCTGAACCCCTAAAAATCCTAAACCCTAAACCCCCAAACCCTAAACCCTAAACCCCAAACCCTAAACCCCAAACCCTCAACCCTAAACCCTCTTGAGCTCAGACGTGGCCTCCTCTGGCGCGCTCCGCAGCTCCTCCAAGGTGAGCTCGCCTCAGGGGGTTTAGGGTTTAGGGTTTAGGGTTCAGGGTTCAGGGTTTAGGGTTTAGGGTTTAGGGTTTGGGGTTTGGGGTTTGGGGTTTAGGGTGTAGGGTGCAGGGTGTAGGGTTTAGAGGCCCAGGGCTCAAAAAACTTAAAGCTTGGGCGTTTGGAGCATAGGATTTTAGGGTATCTTGGCTCAAACATACTACTGAACGAACCGCAGACCGGTCCAGGTTGTTGAGGGCTTCGGGCTTCGGGTTGTGGGCTCTGCTTCTATGGGTTTGGGGTTTAGGTTTTGGGGTTCTGCTTCTATGGGTGTGGGGTTTTGGGGTTTAGGGTCTGATGGCGGTGAGGTGTTTAAGGCCTGGGTTGTAATTGCGCTTGCCTAAGACCCCCCTCCCCCTCGGTGCCTGCAAGACAGCTAAGGTGCCTTAAGAGGGCTGCAGGCAGGGTTTTTGGGCCTTGAATACACCTCAAACGTCAACGCCTAAACCCTGAACCCTAAACCCTGAACCCTAAACCCAAAACCCTAACCTAAACCCCCTAAACCCTAAACCCCCTAAATCCTAAACCCTAAACCCTAAACCCTAAACCCCCCTAAACCCTGAACCCCAGACCCCGAGTGAAGTTAGCAGGGTTTGGGAGTCACGCCTGACCCATCGGAGTCCAGCTCCAGAAACATGACCTTCAACTCTTCGAGCCTCGGGGTTTAGGGTTTAGGGTTTAGGGTTTAGGGTTTAGGGTTCAGGGTTTAGGTGTTGAGGTTTGAGGTTTGGGGTTTGGGGTTTGGGGTTTGGGGTTTGGGGTTTGGGGTTTGGGGTTTGGGGTTTAGGGTCTGGGGCTTCGGGTTTGGGGTTTCGGGTTTGGGGTCGAGAGCGGCCTGGGAAAAAATCCATAGGGAGCCAAACCCCTTAGCTAAGGAATGGGTCATTGCAAGGTTCATAGGCTGTTAACATGGCAGAGTAGGCCCGGCTCTGCGAAAGATCTAAAGCCACAACGATAGCAGCGATCTTGGCGAGTTTCTGCCGGCGCTTCTGGACCGCCTCATAGGCCCTCTTGACCTTGAGAGGCTTCCGCGATGGGCTTGGGGCTTAGGGCTTAAGGATTAGGGTTTGGGGTTTAGGGTTTAGGGTTTGGGGTTTAGGGTTTGGGGTTTAGGGTTTAGGGTTTAGGGTTTAGGGTTCAGGGTTTAGGGTTTAGGGTTTAGGGTTTAGGGTTTGGGGTTTAGGGTTTAGGGTTTAGGGTTTAGGATTTAGGGTTTAGGGAGGCGGGAGGGGGCAGGGAGAGGGCCTTAAGTGGCCTGATCCAGCTTGAGGAGCTTCAGAAGGGAAAGCCAATAAAGCAAACCCTAAGCCCTACATACCTGCTTGACGACTCATTTGTGACCCCATGTGCCAGACCCCCAAACCCCAAAACCAAAAGACCCCAAAACCCTAGACCCCGAAATCTAAAGAACCCCAAACCCCAAAACCCCAAAACCCCAAAACCCCAAAACCCCAAAACCCCAAAACCCCAAAACCCCAAAACCCCAAAACCCCAAAACCCAAAGTACTCTACACCCTACACCATGCACCCTACACCCTGCACCCTAAACCCGAAACCCTAAACCCTACCTAAACCTTTAACCTTAACCCTGACCCCAAAACCCCCTCCGAACGCAGCACGGGCGGCATCCTTGTCCTCACTGGCTTGGTCAAGTGCAGAGTTGACCATGACGGCCGTGACCAGGTTCATCAAAGAGATCCTTATGCAGCTATCTTCGGAATCGCCCATTTGAAAGTGCTGTTTTCTCCTTTCTCGGATTCTTTCCACTGTTCTTTCTTGTCCGTCTCTAGGGTTTGGGATTCAGGGTTTGGGGCTTGGGGTCTGGGGCTAGTGTCTAGGGGGTTTAGGGTTTGGGGTTGGGGTTTGGGGCTTGGGGCTGCACAGCATTGAGAAGCCCAAGCTTAGGGTATTGTTGGTTTAGCAGTTCGGGTGGGGGGGTTCAGTTTGATGGGCTGAGGGTGGCTTGGGGTTTCGGGGGGGGGGGGGGGGGGGGGGGGGGGGTTGCTAGACCCTAGCTAAACTCCAACTAAACCGAACCCCTAAATTTCTGAACCTCCGAAGGGTGGACCCACGGGCCGGTAGCCCAGGCGCGCCATGATGAGGATGACCGCCATGAAGTAGCCCAGCCTCTGTGAATTCTAAGGGTTTAGGGTTTAGGGTTTGGGGTTTAAGGCTTAGGGGTTTGGGGGTTTGGGGCTTGGGGTTCAGGGTTTTGGGTTGTCAAGTCTTAGGGTTAGCTATCGGCTTGGGGCAAGAGGTTCGAGGCAGGGCTTGAGGGAAGGCTCTTAGGATGAAGCCGAGGAATCCCGGGCAATGAAATTCGGGCCAGGGCAATATGGAGCCGTTGAAGCCTTTTGAGACTGCACCACATATGTCTGTACAATATATATATATAGATATATATATATATGCATATAAATATATATATATATATATATATATACATATACATATACACATATACATATATACACACACGCATCTGTCCACTACATAAAAGGGCTTGCGGAGGGTAGTAAGACCAGGGTCCCTTCGAAGCACTGGGGTGATGATGTCAGTTTTTAGAATCTAGCGCCCAAGGCTTGGGAGCCCCAAAGGTTCTGGGCTTACCTAAACCCTAAACCCTAAACCCTAAACCCTAAACCCTAAACCCTAAACCCTAAACCCTAAAGTCAGCCCCTTGCTTGGGGTAAGCCCTTGCAACCAAGCCTGAATATCTACGGCAAACGGGTCGCAGCGCTGGGTTGTGGGTGACCAGCGGGCGGTACACCGTGCTGACACTGTCCAGCGTGAAGCACTGGAACAGCGTGAACCTGCACAAGAATCTTAAACTCATAGTAGTTGTAGTAGTTGTAGTAGTTGTAGTAGTTGTAGTAGTTGTAGTAGTTGTAGTTGTAGTAGTAGTAGTTGTTGTAGTAGTTGTAGTAGTTGCAGTAGCTGTAGTAGTTGTTGTAGCTGTAGTAGTTGTTGTAGCTGTAGTAGTTGTAGTAGTTGTAGTAGTAGCAGTAGCAGTAGCAGTTGCAGTAGCAGTAGCAGTAGCAGCAGCAGAAATTGTAATAACAGTACAAGGACTGGTGAAGGGTGGGGTTGGGTTGGGTTCAGTGGGCTATGGCTTGTTGGGCTTGTGCAGACGCCTAAAACAGCCTTCGCCCTAAGCCCTACTCCGAAGCATGCTCAGGGCGTTGGGCAACGGCTATGGGATACATGGGTGTGTGCTTTGGTTCTAGGTTCGGAGTGCAAAGTGCTGCTTGGGTGTTGACCGGGCCTTGGGCAAAGAAGCTGGTCCGTGGCACCCTAAACCATCTATAACCCCTACTCTAAGCCCTGCTTGGGCCGAAACAACTTGAACCCTGCTTGGGGTTTGGGGTTTCGGGTTTCGGGTTTAGGGTTTAGGGCTTAGGGTTTAGGGCTATGTATAAAGCCGCGGCGCATGGCATCCACGAAGCTGTCAAAGTTCTCCGTCACGGCAAGGTTGTAGGGGTGGTCAAGCGGCAGCGTCTGGTCAACCTGGATGGTCTCCTGGTCAATGGCGCCGTAGCCCTAAACCCTAAACCCTAAACCTAAACCCGAAACCCGAAACCCGAACCCTGAACCCAAACCATAAACCCTAAACAAACCTGAAGAAATGTTTGGTGGGGGCTTCCGGCATTTAGCAGCCCGACCAAGCCTTGGAGCACAGCCTTGTGCCCCAAACCCGAACATGTAGGGCTCAGGATTGGGGGGGGGGGGGGGGGGGTAGAGTTTAGGGTTTAGGTTCAGGGTTCAGGGTTTAGGGGTCAGGGTTTAGGGTTTAGGATTTCGGGTTTAGGGTTAGGGTTTAGGGTTTTGGGGGCTGTATATTTACAGGCCACAAGGGCGCGTGTCCTACACCCCAACCCCCCAAATCGGTCAACTCAGGACGCATTCTGGTGGAGCAGTAGCGTGCAGTTGTA
Source organism: Symbiodinium natans (assembly GCA_905221605.1). Taxonomy (NCBI): domain Eukaryota; class Dinophyceae; order Suessiales; family Symbiodiniaceae; genus Symbiodinium; species Symbiodinium natans. The sequence goes on along the minus strand of CAJNDS010002197.1, from coordinate 52,245 downwards.
GGTTAACCTTCGACCCTCAACTAGCTTACTCGGGTCGGTCTTGGGGCGCAATCAAGGCTAGCTCACAGGTTGCAACATTGCACCAGGTCACGATTCCGAGCTTGAGGCGTATAGCTTCCCATGGCATTCTGGGCTTGCATTGTCGGCTCTAGACCAGCGGCGCCTTCCAGTTCCCATGCTGGCTTCGATGGAGCAGACATGGCCCTGCGCATGTTTCAATGGCACCGGCATAGAGCCGCGCATGCTGGTTTCGATGGCACCGGGCACGGCGCTGCGCATGCTGGTTGTTCCACACGATGGCACCGGGCCGGCACATGCTGGTTTCGACGGCACCGAGGCACGTGTCTTGGTCAGCAAAACCCTAAGCCCCAAAGCTCTGCCTAAGTCCCTAAACCCTGCGCCCTGAAACACAACATCAACGCGAAAAAAATGGCTTGACGCCAAGTTGCGATTCCCACGATGGCAAACCCGTACACCAAGATCATCACCATGAGGAAGGTCCACAGCAACGTGCCTTCACTTTAGGCTGCAAGCGTTCGGGTTGCGGACTTCTAAGACTTAAGGGTTTACAGGGAGGAAGGACTAGGGTGTTGCTCCATAATGGAACTCTTTCAGCGGTCAGGGCGCTGAGGGGGGGGAAGCCTGTTACATGCTTTCTGAAGGGCTTTGGGACTGAGACTTAGGGTTCAAAGTTCTGGGTTTCGTGATTGTTGTGTTGTTCGTTTTGAGTCTTTAGGGACTCTAAGGTTTAAGGGGGATTCAAGGGTGGTCCGCGCCCACTGTCCGAAGCCCTGAGCCCTAAACCCTACCTTGGGGGTGTCGAAAGCCAAGACCCCCAACAAAAGGACAAGAGCCCAATAGGCCCCTAAACCCCTCAACCCTAAACCTACCTGTCCGAACCCTGCCATCACCTCGCAGTTAGCTGTCACGGTCATAAAACTAGCGGGCAAGGTCATAGCATTAAGTGGGCATGGCCATAAAACTAGTGGGCAAGGTCCCCCCCCCTACGCCCCTTGAGGCCACGCCGCTCACGCTGTGAAGGAGGCCCTGCACCAGCTGCCAGAGGACTCGGAACTGGACCATCAGGCCTCTGGTTTAGGGTTGAGGGTTTAGGGGTTAGGGCTTGGGGTCTAGAGATTAGGGTTTAGGGATTAGGGTGTAGGGGGTAAGTATAGTTTCGGCTCTCGGATTTGGGAATTGTTGGCTCAGGGCCTACCTGAAGGTCCACTAAGAGTTACAACCCATATCTACACACTCACACCCTGATGACATGTTAAACACACAAACGCCACTTCTGAATGCCCCCAGGGTTCGGAGGATTCGCGGGCTCGTTCCCCAAGAGGCTCCAATGCCGCGTGCTTAGGAAAAATCCTTTACTAGGAACTCGTGTTCTTAGGGGAGTCTATTCCTTTCATCATGTTGAGATGATTTACGGAGTTGTTCTTTACAGGGCTTAACATAGGGGCCTGAATACTTAGAGTAGGGTTTTACCCTATAGGGAATACTATTGGTATTTATTCCGCCCTAAACCCTAAACCCTAAACCCTAAACCCTAAACCCTATATAGCCCCTGCGGCACCCTCCGAACTGCCGCCGGCAGGCGCACGGCCCGCGCCAGCCGCGCCAGGCGCAGGATCCGCACCTGGGAGTGGAGGGTTAGGGTCCAAGGTTCAGGGTTTAGGGTTTCGGGTTTAGGGTTTAGGGTTTAGGGTTTAGGGTTTAGGGTTTAGGGTTTAGGGCTTGAGTTGAGGGATGAGGATACGGGTTTAGGGCTTTGGGCTTCGGGCGGAGGGTTTAGCGGCGTAGGACTTGGAGCTTTGCATTGTGGGTGCTTTGGGCTTGGCCTTTTGGGCAAAGGCCTTAAAGGGTTTAGCGCTCCCGAGGGGGAGAGCCCGAAATCAATGGGCCCAGATTGTACCCAATAATTGTGGTTCAGTGCACTCGAAAACTTTGAGGCCGAAGGCCCTGCCAAAACTCAGTGCACTGAGCGCCACGCCAGCATGATCTGGTTGATCTGGTTCCTGAGTCTCAGGTGTGCGTGTCTCTCAAATCGTGGACCCCTGCGCTGTTTGCGGCCTTTGGGGGTTTGAGTTTCCAAAAGAAGGCAGAAAAAGTTAGAAAAAACAAAAATCTAAGAGAGACCTGCGGTTCTCTGAGAGATCGCTTGCCGGGGTTCCTCCCTCTCATACGGAGGAATGGGTTCAGGGTACCCAGAAAGGGACGAACAACTTAGAGAACTTCCCAGAGTCAATGGGATCTAACGGCAACCTGGCATGCCTGAAAGTGGCCCTCATGGAGACAACCTAAGCCCTAAACCCTAAACCCTAAACCCTAAACCCTAAACCCTAAACCCTAAACCCTAAACCCTAAAGCTTCAGCCCAGAATCAAGATCTCGCTGCTTATCGAGATCTGCTTGAGGGCGATGTCCACCATGCTGGACAGCACCAGGAACAAGTCGAACTTAATCCAGGCGCCTTAGCAGGTGCCTACACGCTGAACCCTAAGCCCTAGTTAAACCCTAAACCCTCAAGGCCTAAATCGCTCCCATTGGTTCAGGGCGCTCCCACAGCAAAGGAGCTCAGGGGGTTCATTTTTCAGTGGGTCGTGAGGAACCATGACACTACAATGGGAGGCCCCAATGCCCGCCGCGAAAGACGGCAAGTCGACACGGAGAAGTGCCTCAAGGAAGCTCTACATCCTAAAACCGGAAGGCCCCCGAGAAGCGGGAAGCTGAAGCAAAGAACATAGGGGCCCTTACGATACGGGAATCCTACTATCTGGGGGTCTGAGTTAGGGGCCTAAACCTTAAACCCTAAACCCTAAACCCTAAGCCCTCAGCCCTAAGCCCTAAACCCCCCATATGTGGAGGAAGGCAACTCTTGAGGACTTGGAAGCCGTAGGTGTAGAGCCGAAGCAAGAACTCCACCAGGTAGATGAGGAAGAAGACATAGTCCACCACCTGCCATGGTAGGGGGTCGTTCGAGGTCTCAGGTTGGTTTGGGGCTCTGGCTTCAGAACATAGGCTTCAGTGGTCTAGGGCCCCCGATACGCTGAACCTAAACCCTAAACCCTGCAGGGTTAGGGAGTTTTTGGGGCTTTTGAGTCTGTCGCTTCCCAGGTGAGGGCTTACAGGTTACAGGGTTCGGTGTTTTGGGATTCAATACGCCTGGGGTTTAGAGCACCTTCATGTCATGCTTGGGCGGTTAGGAGTCCTTGGTAGGGCTACAGGCCAAAGAAAATCCGACAAGAGACTCTGCGGATCAAACTACAAGTAGAACACGCCGACTGCCTTTTCAGGGTCACAACTACTTACAACCTTTCTTGTAACTTCACGCAGCTCCTGCAAAGAATGACCTCCCCTCTGCTGTACTGCTTGGGCACCACAGGTGAACATCAGCGAAGCACACCGGAACCCCCGAAACCCGAAACCTGAACAGAGCACTGAAAGTCTCAAAGCCTCGTCAACCCTTTTTTCCTGAACCCTAACCGTAACCCCTTGCCGCTGTGCCAGGATGCAGCTTTGGTGGGGATAAACAAAACAGGTCTAAACAAGTCCAAGTAACCCCAAATCCTCGCGGGCTTTAGGGCTCAGGGTAAATCCCGAACTTCCTGAACCGTAAGCACCTAGACCTCTCAACCTTACGAGCTCTTAGTATGGAATCCGGCAATTCTCTGGTATCTCCTTTTTCGCCCTGTAAGGGGAGACTTAGGGAACCTAACTCCCGATTTACCTGCTGAGAACCACCCCAAACCCTAAACCCTAAACCCTAGCCCTAAACCCTAAACCCTAAACCCTAAACCCTAAACCCTGCGGCCCTGCGGTCGCCTTCAGCCACTGCGGCATCATCTGGCAGATTACGGCGGCCTCGAGGCAGACGCAGCTTTCGGTGCACCCCGCCGGGATCCTGGAGGAGAACTCAGCCTCCTTGGCTTCCCAGCTTAGGGGGGCCGAAGGTCTTACAGGTTTAGGGTTTAGGGTTTAGGGTTTTAGGGTTTAGGGTTTAGGGTTTAGGGTTGAGGGTTGAGGGTTTTAGGGTTTAGGGTTTTGGATTCAGGGTCTACAATGGGGCCGAAGGTCTTGGCTAGGGTTTAGGGGTTAGGGTTTCAGGGTTTAGGGTTTAGGGTTTCAGCGTTTAGGGTTTCAGGGTTCAGGGTTCAGTTCAGGGTTCAGTTCAGGGTATAGGGTTTAGGGTTTAGGGTCTAGGGTCTAGGGTTTAGGGTTTAGGGTGTAGGGTCTAGGGTCTAGGGTCTAGGGTCTAGGGTTTAGGGTTTAGGGTTTTAGGGTTTAGGGTTTAGGGTTTAGGGTTTAGGGTTTTAGGGTTTAGGGTTTAGGGTTTAGGGTTTAGGGTTTAGGGTTTAGGGTTTAGGGTTTAGGGTTTAGGGTTTAGGGTTTAGGGTTAGGGTTTAGAGTTTAGGATTCCAGGGGTTCACGGCTTCAGGGCTTGAGGGGTTTCAGGGTTTCAGGGCTTCAGGGGTGTCATAAGGCTTTTACCTTGATAAACCCCTTACCCCTTACTCTGAACCCTCGTAACCTCTGCAGGTTGCAGGGTGGCTTTGGGGGGCTTGGGATGCAACCTTTGGGCCCAAGGGCCTCGGCTCAATGGAAGCGCGAAGACGGGGCGTCTAGGGTTTAGGGTTTAGGGTTTGGGAGGGTTTGGGTTTTGGTATTTAGGGTTCCTTACACCCGCAAAACGCGAAGGAGAGGTGGGGGGGGTTTTGGAGGGGTCCCCCGGACAAACCGTGCGACTTCTCGGGCCATGGGATTCAAGGCGAGCACACAGGGCGAGAAGTCTTAAATTTTGGGTTCCTCCCCACCCTGCCCCACCCCCGCCCCCCCACCCCCTCCTTCACCCCACCCCACACCCCCCCCCCCCGACCCCGCAAAGCTCCGGACGTTGAGGCCTGAATCAGTGCGCACTTTCGCCCAAACGGAGTCACCATGTTTTCCGGCACCTCACAGCCAGGGTGTCTGCCCTCTCAGGGAGAAGGATCGCCACAAGCTTCCTCACGACGGGCACAACATCTACTACGATACGAGCCTCGTGGCGAGCACACATGGCACTGTCTACGCTCTCTCAGGGGAGGTTGACGTTGTCATACGCAACTCGGCCCACCTGCCTCCAACTGTCTGCTGGCACACATCCACCACCCAACCCCAAACCCTACACCTGTTCTCCTGCGGGCTCGCCGGCTTGAGCAGGAGGCTCTTAAATTTAGGGTTTGGGGGGGTTGGGGTTTAGGGTTTGGGGTTTAGGGATTTAGGATTTAGGATTTAGGGTTTGGGGTTTAGGATTTGAGGGCTTCAGGCACAGGAGCCATGCCAATGGTCGCAGCGTTGACGGAGATGATGAAGCCAATGACAGAATCAAAGAAGGACCTTTCTCAACTAAGGGAAGCCCTGAACCCTAAACCCTAAACTCGAAGCCCTAAGCCCCAAAACCCTAAACCCTAAACCCCATACCCCATACCCTATACCCTATACCCTATACCCTAAACCTCAACCCTGAACCGTACCTCCTGAACCGTACAGTTCAAGCATTTCATGAGATTCAGGGTTTTGGGGAGGCACCCGGACCTCAGGCACTTTGATTGGAAGGAGCCGAGGAGCGAGAGCCCTTTGCCTTCCCCCACAACGCCCTACTTGGGGGTTTAGGGTTTAGGGTTTGGGGTTTAGGGTTTTGGGTTTAGGGTTTAGGGTTTAGGGTTTAAGGTTTAAGGTTTAAGGTTTAGGGTGAAGTTGAGGATTGCTGGGTAGTTGGTCGTCAGCAGAGCTGCACGTAGGGGACACTCGTGCTAACCCTGATTAGGCAACACATAACCCTACTTGTAGAACTACCCATGAGTCATGAGTCTAATTCAAGCAGCTCCTACTGTTGTTAGTCTAGCATCACAATATCATAGCACTCCTGTGCATGCCACCAACCATGTTGGATCGTACCTCAACATCTCCCCCCTAAATGGGTCAGACGGTTCCCAGTACCCCCCCCCCCCCTTCACCTTGAACCCTAATCAAGGTTCACGGGACGAAGAGATCCACTTGTGGACTGTCTGCCGGTGGCGGTCCAGCCTGGGCTCGGTTGGGTTTTGGGCTTGTTTGGGGTTGGGGGTTCATGGCATTCTGCCAAGTTGAATTGCTGCATTAATTCAAGTCTTCGGGCTTAAAATTTGTGTGATATAGAGGTTTTCCCTTATGGTCCCTTCATTCAAAATATCCAGGCCCCTAAAGTGATTTCCGGGACTCCTTCCGAGTGTGTTCCAAGCTGCATCACCGGGTTGATCCCAATGCTCTTCGCCACCTCGGCCGCCTTGCTACCCATGAGCTTCTCCTGGGGTGCCAGGGGGCTTGGGGTTTAGGGTTTGCGGCTTAGGGTTTGAGGGTTTAGGGTTGAGGGTTTAGCTCTATACATAATCAAAAACCCACACCTCAAAGGAACAACTCCGACCTACTCGGCAAGCCCGCTCCACACACACCCGAGCCTGCTGGTACGTCTTGGCCTTCTGCTCTTCCAGCAGCTCGTCCGCCTGGTTTAGGGTGTAGGGTTTAGGGTTTAGAGTTTAGGGTTTAGGGGTCAGGACGTAGGGGTTGGGATGGTTGCTTCCAAAGCCACTGAACTCTAATGCAGCAGGCCAGCCTTCCTCTCTTTGACGATCTCCGCCAGTGCGTTGGAGAGCACAGTGCCTCGGATGCATGGGCCATATCGGGCTTTTTGACTGTTCAGGGTTCAGGGTTGAAGGCTTGACTTGGGGGCCTAGGATTTGGCTTCGGCTGACAGAAGCCGGGCGCAGCCCAACTGTTTTCAACCCTCGCTCCCTTGGCATTGGCTCTGCAACCCCTAAAGACTCAAACCGTACAACCGTTAAAGCCTCAACCCTCAACCCCAAGACCCCAAATTTCCTGCAAAACCCTAAACCCTAAACCCCAAACCCTAAACCCTAAACCCTGAAGCCTGAAAGGAGACGAAGCGGCTACGATCGGCACGGCTCCTCGCGCTGCGGCCTGCAGGGGCATCCAGGCTCGGGGGGGTTTTAGGGTTTGGGGTTTGGGGTTTTGGGTTTGGGGGGTTTAGGGAGTTTCAGGTTTGGGGTTTGGGGTCTGGGGTTGAGCGCTTTTTCAAGCTCGAATCTTTGCAAGGTGGAGATGTTTAACCTTGACGAATGCAAAAGAGAGAGACGACCGAGAGTTCGAAGGATTCTGGAGCTCGAAAGCTTGAACCGGGAGGGAGATTTTAAACCAACCATGGCGGGGGCACCTTTCGAGCTCGAAACGGACTTCGAACGAACTTGAAATGCTTGACCTTTCAAACTTTCGAGCTTTTCGAAACTCCGTAATATCTCGCAACTTTCGGGCTCGAAGGTCCCCGGACTCGGTGGTGGCGCCATTCCTCAACCCCTGATCTTCAGCAGATGGGCTTGAGGAGAGCGCGCAGATCATCGACTTCTGGCCGTAGCGGGTTTAGGGTTGAGGGTTGAGGGTTGAGGGTTGAGGGTTGAGGGTTGAGGGTTGAGGGTTGAGGGTTGAGGGTTGAGGGTTGAGGGTTGAGGGTTGAGGTTTGAGGGTTGAGGGTTGAGGGTTGAGGGTTGAGGGTTGAGGGTTGAGGGTTGAGGGTTGAGGGTTGAGGGTTGAGGGTTGAGGGTTGAGGGTTGAGGGTTTAGAGTCTGGGGTTCTGTCAACCTCCAAAACAAAGCCTGTCAACAATCAGACTTAAGTCCTAAGCCATCCTATGGCCAGAGACCTCCCAACCCCTGCAAGCCAAGACTTTCCGAGCGTGTTTCTCTTGTGAGCTCGGAAGCCCAAAGCCGTGATAAAACCCTAAACCCATGAAGCCCTGAACCCCCAAGGGCCCTACTAACCCCTAACCCTACTGTAAACCCTAAACCCATACAGCCCTTAACCCCTAAGGGCCCTACTAACCGCTAACCCTAAACCCTAAACCCATACAGCCCTACTAACCCCTAACCCTAAACCCTAAACCCGAAACCCGAAACCCACAAAACAGAGCATCGAAGCGCCCAAGAGTCACCTGTGGCCGCATGGCCCATGACAGAGCCCTCACGGAGGCTCTTCTGCGCCTAGCAACGCTGGCGGTGTGCGGGCTAAGGGGTTTGGGGTTTAGGGTTCAAATTTTGGGTTTAGGGTTTAGGGTTTAGGGGTTAGGGATTTCGGGCTCGGAGCTTGGATGCCTAGACCCCAAACCTTTCTAAGCAAGAACGACCACTCCTCACCCAACATGCTCTCAACCTTTGGGGTTTGGGACTTGGGCTTAGGGATCGTGGGAATTTGGGCTCAGAAGTCGGGATTCAGGGCGCCATGCGCCCCGCGCAGGCCTAAACCCCAAACCCTGAAGACTGAAGCCTAGACCCTCGACCCTAGACCCTAAACCCGAAACCCCAAACCCCAAACCCTAAACCCTAAACCCTGAACTCTGAACCCTAAACCCTGGCCTTCATCCCGTCGCTTAGCCGCCCTTGGGCTGACTCTCGCCGCCTTGGCGTGTTTAGGGTTTAGGGTTTAGGGGTTTAGGGTTTAGGGTTTCGGGTTTAGGGTTTAGGGTTTAGGGTTTAGGGTTTAGGGTTTCGGGTTTAGGGTGTAGGGTGTAGGGTTTAGGGTTTCCAGGCAGAACCCCGAAAAGCCGCCGGAGCCGCAGAGAGCCCTAAACACTAGACGGGCGCGCACGAAAAAAAAAACTTGACGAATTCATGTCCTGGCACTCGCCCCTGTCGTTGACATCCACATCCTGGCCGCTTTCTGTCGGGCGTTTACGAGTTCAGCTGCGCGGATGCGGGTCCTACAAGCTACATTGCTGAGGGCCCTTCTTAGTTACGCAAGAAGCCTCAAACAACAAAAGGGGGGTGGCCGTGTGTGCCCCAGATGCGGCCATACATGCAACATGCACTACATACCCCAAGCCCAAAACTCACCCCAAGAACTCCGATCACCCCGCAAAAACCCCCAAAACCCTTTAGTTGTCCCTTGAACGTTAACACCCTGAGACTCTGCACCCTCTCCAAACCATGGACCCTGAAACCCCCAAAAAACCTGAACCCCTCAACCCCTAAACCCTGAACCCGCCGGAACCCCTAAACCCCTAAGGGATTCCTCCTCGGATTTTTGGGGTCGTACCCCTAGATGTCTTGCTGTGGCTGTATTTGGCAGAAACCCCCCTGTACTGAACCCCCTAAACCGATAAACCCGAAACCCTAATCCGAAAAACCCCCGGACTTTCCCTCCCCATCGCCTCGGCGAAGCGCATGTTCCGCTGCTTCTTGGGCCCCATGTCCCGTGGGTCGGGGTTCGGTCTGCAGGTGCAGGCTAAGGGGCGTGGGAGGGATTTAGGGGTTTAGGGTTTTAGGGGTTTAGGGGTTTAGGGGTTTCAGGGGTTTAGGGGTTTCAGGGTTTAGGGTTTTAGGGGTTTACGGTTTTGAGGCTTTAGGTCTGGGGTCGATTTGGGTTTAGCGATTCGGGTTCAGGGTTTAGGTTGCAGGGGCTTCAGGGGCCTCAAGGCTTGGGGCTTGAGGGTCAAGAGGTTTTTAGCTTCGGGAGTTGGTGCCCAGGGGCGTGCTTGCAGAGGGCCGTGGGATGCGTACGGGCCTGTCCTGCGCCCTCGCTCACCCCTCTGCTATCTCTACATTGGACTCGAAAAACATACTACCCCAAATATCTAACTGAAAAAGGGAAAGTGCACGTCAAAGCATACCAAATGCCGATCTTCCCAAAGCAGGGGGTTCATACAAGAGAAGAACCTCAACCCTAAACCCTAAACTCTGAGCAAATCAGCACTTTTTTCGTAGTGCTGTGGCAAGTTGAGGAGTTCCATTGAAGCCATTTTCTGTATCCCTGCGATCTAGGGTTTAGGGCTTAGGGTTTAGACAATTTGGGATTTAGGGTTTTAGAAGGTTTCGGGTTGAGGCTTCAGCGCTTGGCGGGGCATAGTTTCGTGCTTTAAGGTCCCTAAACCCTAAACCCTAAACCCTAAACCCTAAACCCTAAACCCTTTCTTTTGAGGGCGGGGTCAACTCCGCGAGTGGGGTCTGTGGATTTGACCGTTGAATTTGAAGGGCCCATATTAAACGGACCATGTAGGCAACTTAAGAAACCTCCGGAGAAGCCTGCAACCCTATGTAAGCCCCAAATTCCACCCCAAAAACGAACACCTGGCACGCATATCCCTAAACCCTAAACCCTAAACCCGAAACCCTAACCCCTAAACCCTAAACCCCAAAAAACACCATGCCAGGCGACTCGCCGCCCACCAGCCGGGGAGGCTCCTCCCTTGGCATGTGAGGAGGCCCCACTGCCTGGGAACTGGCCTTAAAGGAGGCTGTAAGGGGTTTTTTGGGGGGGGATTCAGGGGTCGCTTGGAGGCATTAAGGGTGTGTTTGGCGGCATTTAGGGGTTGCTTTAAAGGAGGTGGAAAGGGCTTGTTGGTGGGATTCGGGGGTTTCAGGGTCTCAGAGCGTTCGGTGCTTGGTTGGGAGATTTGGAGCGTAAGGTTTTGGAGGAGGTTCGAGGTTTCGAGGGAGTGGGGCGTGTCCCATTGAGGGGGCAGGCAGGCGGCTATTGAAAAGGATCTAGGATCAAAGGTGCAGGGTTGAAAGGTTTGCCTCGAAACACAGAAGACAAGAATGTTGAACTATATCCTTGAACCACATCTCCATTTTTTCGGGTTCAGGGTTGAGGGTTTAGAGATATAGTTGGGTGTGAAGTAAGTAGCACCTTGTTCTTCGCAGACCCCAGAGGGAAACTTAGGAACCCCACCCAAAGAAAATAAATCATGAAAATACGGCTTAGGGGTGTAGGTTTCAGGGCTTAGGGACAACCCTAAACCCCAAACTCCAAACCCCAAACCCTAAACCCTAAACCCTAGACCCTAAAACCCTAAACCCTAAACCCTAGACCCTAAACCCATCCTAGGGCCCGAAGCCCTTCTCATTGGGGGCGGCCTCCTTCTTCCTTGCGGCGATGACGCGCACGGCCCGCACCCGGTGAAGCGGGAAGACCTGCGCCGAGGGCCGAAGGGCAGTCGAAAGCTTGGGATAAGACAAAGGGTTTCGGGTTTCGGGTTTAGGGGTTTAGGGTTTCGGGTTTAGGGGTTCGGGGTTTGGGGCTTGGGGCTTGGGGCTTGGGTTTTGGGGTTTGGGGTTTGGGGTTTGGGGTTTGGGATTAAGATCGAGGTTCAGGGCTTTGCTGCAGTAAGATCCCTACGCGTGGAGTTTAAGGTTGGGTGTGTAGGGTACACCCCAACCCTGAATCCCCACAAGCCCATCTGGATACAGATGCCGGCACGCCTGCTTCTTCAAATTACTTGGAGGTTCAGGGCACGTATTTGTCAATTATAAAAGTGCGAAAAACCCACTTATACACCCCTTAAGTGCCCTAATATGGTTACAACTTGGGCTACAAGTACAGTTCTAACTGGACAACAAGGACCCTGAACCTGCAAGTAGGCACTTTGCGTTCGCATCGGATGACTACACAAGCAAGTACACTGCACTGACAGGCTGTGCATGCCAGGAGGGCGCACTGTCATGACGCCCTAAGCCCTAAGCCCTAAACCCGGAGCCCTAAACCCTAAACCCTAAACCCTAACCCTAAACCCTAAACCCTAAACCCTAACCCTAAACCCTAAGCCCGAAACCCTAAACCCTAAGCCCTTGGAAGTTCGAGGGCACCCGGAGCCCGACCTGGTACTCCTCGGCTGGCAGAGCAACGTGAGGCAGCAGCGGGGGCTCGGTGTCCTGGTTTGCGCTGGGGTCGGTTATAGGCTTTGGGGTCCTGGGGTTTCGGGTTTAGGGTTTAGGGTTGAGGGTTTAAGGTTTAGGGTTAGGGTCTAGGGAGGTCTAGGGTTTAGGGTTTAGCGTTTAGGGTTTAGGGTTTGGGGTTTAGGGTCTAGGGTTTAGGGTTTAGGAACCTGACATCCTACGACCCCCTAGAGCCCCCAGTTGCTGACAAGGCGCTGGAGACCTGACGCCATGCCAAGGATCGCCGTCGTGCGGCAGCATGGCTTAGGCAAGGCTCTCTCAGGGCATGTCAACGGGGGTAAGTTAGGGTTTAGGGTTTAAGGTGTAGGGTTTAGGGTTTAGGGTTTAGGGTTTAGGGTTTAGGGTTTAGGGTGTAGGATTTAGGATGTATTCTAGCGCTTCGGGTTCAGGGTTTGGCGGCTGTAGGAGTTGTAGGAGTCTAGGGTTTGGGCAGGGGGGGAGCGGCTTAGGCAGGATGTGCCTCGGAAACCTGCATAAGTAGGTTTTTGGGGTTTGGGGTCTCAGGTTCAGAGTTCAGATTTCGCCCTGTAGAGATGGCTCCAGGGAATGCTTCTGAGAGGGTGTAGGTCCCCCATGGCTGGACGTGACTTGACCCGAAAGCGCACACGCAGTTTGGGGTTTCTTGGGGACTGTTTTGGGGAAGTCTATTTGGGTCGAAGGAAAGTTGCGTCAGGCGCACAGGGTGAGGAGTGCAGTCATGTCTGGAGGCAAAAAAATTGGGAGCTAACCCGAACCGATCCCCAAGTATAAATGTTGGGTTTCCGGCTTAGGGCTTAGGGTTTAAAATCCAGAGCCACGGCGACCCTTAACCACAAAACGGCTCCTGCACCCGAGGACTCCGGGAGCTCAAGGAGGCTGAGGGATTTAGCGCTGAGGATTTAGGCGCCCAAAACCCCAAAGTTTGTAAGTTCAGGCTTCCGGGGAGCTGCAAGGGTCGGTGCAAGGACGACTTTTCTTCCGCACGCTGACCACCGGACCCACTCCAGATGGGACTAAAGCTACTTTGGGCCATGGGTCAAGGGGGGGGCGGGTAAGGGTGGGGCTTCTGCCACCCACCTTCGCCCTAAACCCGAAACCCTAAACCAAACCCCAAACCTCCCAATCTATCGCCAGCGCTGCCGCCGGCGGCAAAGCCCGGAAGGCCTGGCAGCTTTTAGAGGGTTCAGGGTTTTGGGGTTCAGGGCTGTAGGGCCCCGGGTTTTAGAGTTCTGGGCTTTAAGGATTCGAGGGTTTTGGGGGTTTTGGGTTCTAGGGTGCTTTAGAAGGCTTAGAGTTTGGAGTCTTCGGGTTCGGGCATGCGCATTCGAGTGCTGACTGCCCCAATTCTCCCACCCCGTTCCGTGCCCTTCTCCTGCTTCCAAAATACCTCTTTTAAGGTCGGACGTCATGAACTCGAGGCTTGCAGTGGGGTTGAGGGCTGAGGGTGATAGCTTTAGGGAATGAGGGTTTGGATTTCAGGATTCAGAAAGTTTCTGGGAGGATAGGAAGTAGATTTACTCAAGGCTCCCGGTTTAGGGCTTTACAAGTTTCAGGGGTTCTTCCCCAATAATCGTTACATAGCAGTAGTACGGGGCGCAATCTATGGGGCTCTACTTTCCGGATCCTTTAGGGGCAGCTTTTTTGCTCTCAGTCACAACTGCGGCCCTTTGTTGAAACCTTGCTGCATGCCGCCCCTCATATTTAGGGCACCCGAAAAGCGGCCACAATGTAGAGAAATGAGCACACGGCGTACGGGCATCACTGCCACCCCTTAAAAACGCGCTCGAGAGCACTCCGATCTGCACATGCCGTCTTGATAGACGCGGGGTGTTGTTTGGAAGCAACAAGCCAAGCTGTGCTCAGGATGAATATGGTTTCTCCGCAAACTGTTGAAAGAAGTATCTGCAGGCCAGTGGCAGTCAGAATGAACCAGGAAGATCCAGGAAGTTGCCTATCGAGGACACAGGAATACTATGTGTCTCGCTGCACAAAACGGATCTGCCACTTCCTCTGCTGATGAAAGATCGCTCCTATCACTGCTTTGTACACACGGAATGCGTGGCAGCAAAGATGCCCGTGCACAAACACTGTTAGAGTAGACCCTGGTGGAACTTTTGGAAGAAAGTCTCTGCCACGTCTCCGGGCTTGGCACGGTTGCATAGGTAACGGTGTATGGACAACCGGTACATATGCTTTCAGATAGACCACTCCGGCCTGGGACAAGCTGATAGATGCAGGCCGGTTGCAGTAGCAGTCAACATGACCAGGAAGTAGTCTAACGAATGCACGGGAAGGTTAGGACCATGGCTCCTGCACACAACGGATCTGCCACTTCCTCTGCTGATGAAAGATCGCTCCGATCGCTGCTTTGTACACGCGGAATGTGTGGCAGCAACGTTAAGACTAGAACCTTGGGGCACGTTTGCAAAGAAGTCTCTGCCACCTCTCCGCTCTTGGTACGCTTGCATAGGTAACGGTGTATGGACAACCGGTACATATGCTTTCAGATAGACCTCTCCGGCCTGGGACAAGCTGATAGATGCAGGCCGATGGCAAAAAACATGAGTCAGGAATGTATCGCACAAAAGGTGGGCGGTAAATATGAATCAGCAATCTCTCGCACAAAGGTGGAGTTGTCACCAACGCCTGCTGCGCTACAACGGATCTCTGCCACTGGCCTAGCCAAAGGCGCTCTCACTGCTCCTGGTCCTGCAAACTGACTTTGGACCAGGAGGCCTCCGAGGGGGCCTCGGACGGGGCGGGCTCCGTCCGTCCTCCGTAGCCTTGCCGCGCCTTACACTTCTTCTGCTTCTTCCTCATGGTGATCTCGAGAATCCCGTCCTGCAACTTGTAGGTCGGGTCCTCGAACTTGCCGTCCGTCTTCTCCAGCACGAACTCCCGTTGCCATCGCCCCTGCTGCTGCCGGAAGGATCCGCCCACTGACTCGATGTTCTTGGCCTGCTCGTCGATGCCGGCTTTCTTGGTGATGGTGAGAAGGAACCCCGCGGACAGGCTCTCATCCTGGGTTGCGAAGGAGCTGAAACTCCAACTAGGCTACCAAATGGGTTCAAAAAAAGAACAATTTCCTTACTCCGCAAAACTGAAGTTCAGTTCCTCAACATCAGCCCAGCATCATCCAGCTCGATGTCCTCCTCGGCCACTCCTGGGCATTCGATGCGGATCTTCCGGTAAACCTCCCCCTTCTCGGAGGTCCTTTCGTTTGGCCAAAGGATCTCCATGAGCCACTACACTCGCTACACTCCCAGAGTAGTTTCATGGTCCCTTAGTCTGGGCCTGTCAAAAGGGGACCCCTTATTTTCCCCCCGCTATACCCTATACAACTCAAGGGTCTCAGAACCCTTTAAAATCCTTTAAACGCAAGGGACCATATTAAGGGCCCATCTTACTACCCTTACACACACTCTGAACGCTAAGACCTAGCACAGGGCCGGCTTTTTCGGCTTTAAACATTGCGACATTACGGATACCCCTTTGATGCCCTAAATGTGTTTTTCCAGGACCTGCCTAGGTGGGCACCCGAGTTTTGGGAAACCCTAGGTTTCCCAAATGAATTTACCTACATTCCAAGTACCAATCAAGTACCCGTGTGGCCGTTGCCGTGTGGTACTTGACACGGGGGGAGACGGGGAGAGGGGGGGGGGCTTAACGAATTCACCTCGAGTCCTCAGCGTGGACTGTTTAGGGTTTAGGGGCTAGGGTTTAGGGGGTTAGGGGTTAGGGGTTAGGGGTTAGGGGTTAGGGGTTAGGGGTTAGGGGTTAGGGGTTAGGGTGGTTAGGGTCCTGTGCCCGCGTTTAATGGTGTAGGCTCCTACGGGAAACTCCCTATTTCCTATGCCCTGTCTGGCGAGGGTCTCGTTGTAGACATTGACATGCGGCTCGAAGGTGGTGTTGTGACCTGCCATCATGTAGAATTCAGGCTTAGGGCTCATATCCACCACATACAGTCCTACGACCACCTCCCAATAAAACCCCTAACCTTACAACCAGAACACTTTGAGCCCTGCTGGAAGCTAAACCAACATCTAACCCATGAAGCCCGTAATCGCGACCATACAAAGGGGCCCACTGCCCACAGAAACCCTAAGATTTTGCTGACCCTGAACCTCCCTTAACCCCTTAAAACATAAAACTCTAAAAGCCCTAAAGCCCCTCAGCCGCAACCCTACAACCCTGCAACCCTAAACTCTCAACCCAAGGATCCTCAACTCAAAAAACAGCCAGGCCCTCAACCCCAAGACCAATAGAATACCTAGACCCTCGAACCTAGAACCCTAAACCCCCGAAGCCTAAATCCCTAAACCCCCCCCCCCCCCCCCCCAAAAAAAAAAAAAACAAAAAAAAAAACAAAATGGCCCGAACATCCTGAAGCCCCTGAGGCCCTCAGGACCCTCTCCAGCCTATGAGCTCACCCAGCGGGGAAATCACACCGCGCGTCTTCATCTTCAGGTCTGCCCCCGCTTCGACCTTTCAGTTGGGGGCTCAGGGGGGGTTTAGGGTTTAGGAGCAAGGGGTGTGGAAGAGGGTTTAGGGTTTAGGGTTTCGGGTTTAGGGCTAGGGGTTCAGGGGTTTGTTCGGGGATTTAGGGTTTTGTTCGGGATTTGGGTTTAGGCTTTAGGGAGGTTTGAGGGCTTTCGGGGTTTGGGGCTTAGTTGTCAGGTTTTAAGCGCTGTAGGGCTTCAGGGCTTCAGGGCTTCAGGGCTTCAGGGCTTCAGGGCTTCAGGGCTTCAGGGCTTCAGGGCTTCAGGGCTCCAGGGCTCCAGGGCTCCAGGGCCTAGCTTTCTGGGGCCTGCAGGCTTGAGGGCCTCATCCCAAAAGGCTTGTGTTATCATCCGGGTTTTCCACAACTACTAAGGGCGGGTCATGACAGAATGTATTGTGTCTAATTGGTATGCAGTGCTTGTTTGGGGGTGGAGGCAAATCATGCTATGCTGAATTATTAGTACAGTTTCCGTGAACCGTCTGGGGCCCTGAGCCCGCCTTCAATGTAAAGGTCCCTCCACACACGTAGCCGGCCGGAATCATCTCCACTTCGGGTCCCCCCTGCAATTGGGTAGGGTTTAGGGTAGGGGTTGGGTTAGCATCTGGGGTGGAGGTTTTGCATTCTGGGCTATGAGTTTGTGGTTCGGGGTGTCGTCACTGAACGACGACCACCCAAGCCCGACCGCACTTGCAATGGCGTGCCTCGACTGGTAGAAGCTCATCGCTCCTCACCCAAGCTTCTTTTTCTTCTTCGCCGCCTTGGAACCCGATGTACACCCCCGGCTCGTCATCGCGCACTTGCTTCACGCGGACTTTGCCTTCATGGCCCAGGCGGCGCGCCGCGTCCTCCGCGAGCAGGGCCTCATCTCCGGGGGAGAAAACCTCAGTGCAACGAGCTCTCTGGTCATCCCGCGCTCCCCCGACCAGGTGCCCAACCCCCCCCCCCCAAAAGACTGACAGCCGACAGTGAGACAGTGACGGACGAATCTTTGGGGCCCCCCACCGCTTTGTCTTCCGAGCAAAACTCGACGCTGAAGGAAGGCTCGGGTCCATCGGCCTTCTCCGGAAGCTCCGTGCTCACAAACATCTTGAGAAGCTCGGACAAGTGTTCGCGGAGCTGGTCTTGGAGGACCACCTCGGTTTCCAACTCTCGGTGCTCCAAGCTTTGCAAGAGGTACTGTCTGTTCTTCTCATTGAACTCATCGCCGGCCCTGCTCCACTCGTAGCAGAGCCCGATGTGGTGCACTGGCGGGCCCTTGCCCTTCTTGGCGGTGAAGATGAGGCGGCCCAGCGTAGACATGTCACCCACGTAGCACGTGGTGACCTGCTTCTCAAAAACCTGCTGAGCCACGTCTGGATTGCTGACGTTCAGCATGTTGTGCACAACGATGAGCTCTTTGTGGACTCCCCTTGCCACGTACTTCCTCCGCAGCATCTCCACGTATTGCTGCTCCATGGACGTGAAGCTCGTGACCACGAAAACCATGTGGGAGGCCACTCGGGAGATCATCTCGAAGAGGAAGGACTCGGATGACTTCGCATCAAAAAGAGCGTCATCCACTGACTCCTCGCTCCCTGCACCCGAGGGAGCACAGTAGGAGACCGGACACTGCACGCCTGCTGAGTCGATCAGCAGCATCCGGCGTTCGGGGATCCAGAGAAAGCTCAGCCCATCCGTTTCATGAAGGGTACCGGAAGGCAGGTTCACTCCGAAGAGCTTGTTGATGAGCCATGTCTTCCCCTTCTCAAACAAGCCCACGATTGCGATGATGCGGACGCTCTCTGACTTCATGATGTCCAGCTTGGACTCTGCATTCTTCAACAAGCGAATTCGCCTCGGGGATATTTAGCGTGCAGGAACCCTAAACCCTAAACCTAAACCCTAAACCCTAAACCCTGAACCCTGAACCCTGAACCCTAAACCCTAAACCCTAAACCCAGGCCTGGTCTTCAGGAACTTGGCCAAGGAGTTGAAGGCCAGAACCACGTCGTAGGGAGTCGTCGCCATCCTGAGGGTTTAGGGGTTTAAGGTTTAGGGTTTAGAGGTTTGGGGTTTAGGGTTTAGGGTTTAGGGTTGAAGGTTTAGGGTTTAGGGTTTAGGGTTTAAGGTTTGGGGTTTAGCGGGTCGAACAGAAGTCCTTTGAGATCAGGGTTTGGGGTTTACGGTTTAGCTTTTTAGATGTTCTTGTATTCTTATGATCTTATGCAAGTATATGTGTGTACACTATCTCTCTTGCTTTAATCTCATATTCTTACAGTAGTATATGTTATACTAACATATTCTTGTAGTAGTGTATTACTATCCTACAGTAGTATAGTATTCCTGTATGAAAATAGCATACTGCTATATGCCTAGAATATGATATTATGACACTCTGATCTTATGATACATGGTATTTTTATATTTTGATATTATGATATTCTGATATTCTGAAACTATGATATTATGACACTATGATATTATGATATTATGACACTGTGATATTATGATTTCATGATAGAATGATATTATGATATTATAATATAATGATACTCATATACCATTATGATCATCCTCTGCTATTGTTATGCGCTTATGCAGCTGTATGATTTCTTTTTCTGGGCCAAAGTCCCTTGCCTACTTAGGCAGAACAAGTTGATACAGCTTTACCATATTTTATTTTATAGTCCTTGCGGCTGAAACGCTTTGTTGGCCATGGGCGTTGAATGCTGTCTTTCAGGGTTGGAGGGACCTGCAACTCCCTCGATCAAGCTTCAGGATCTCAAAACACTATCAGCCTAAGTTTAAACCCGAAACCCCAAACGTTTAGGGTCTGGGGTTTAGGGTTTAGGGTTTAGGGTTCAGGGTTCAGGGTTCAGGGGTGAACCCAACACCCCCAGATTCAGTGAGTGCTGAGCTGCGTGGATCGATCCATCTCGCGGTGCCACCGCGCGAGCTGCCCCGCGTCGACGGGACCCGCGCCACCCTCACCAAGCAGCGCACGCAGCTGAAGGTTCTCCTTCCGGGCTTGGGTTTCGGGCTTGGGGTTTAGGGTTAGGGGTGCCAAACCCATGAACTTCCGAGCTCCAAAACACCTCTAAAAGTGGGTTTAGGGTCAGACCCTCACCTCTGAACCGAAACAACCTCAACCTCCACCCGTCGTTCTTTGCCAGGATTCTAACAGCTACAGGTGGCCGTTTTCAAGAGGTGTAGGAAGGCATTTCATAGGAGCCTCCGCTGAATCCTTGCCCTAAAGTCCTGAAAATTAACCTCTCTCTGGCCTGGACTCTCGCCATGGAGCACTGTGGGACATTCTGAAAGATAGTTTCCCGAAAATGCTAAAACGTCTTGAGGTGGATGTCTATGTCCTAAGCCGCTCTAGCTCTGCTTCAAGCCCAAAACCCTCAACACACTGAACCTCATCCACCCCCTATAACCCGCCAAAACCCCGAAAAATAAAATCGTCAACCCAGCCTAAACCCTAAACCCTAAACTCCAAACCCCAAACCCTAAACCCTAAACCCTAAACCCCAATCCTGTAAAGAATCATGAACCGCAGCTCCTGCTTGCTGGACTCGAGCTGTGCCCGGAGCTGCTCGGCTTCCTGCGTCGAGCGGCGGAGCTCGGACGTCTGGTCGTTCTTCCTCGGTTAACCCGCCCCAACCAAGGCTTTAGGGTTCAGGGTTCAGGGTTTAGGGTTTAGGGCTTGGGGTTTGGGGTTTGGGGTTTGGGTTTGGGGTTTGGGGTTTGGGGTTTGGGGTTTGGGGTTTGGGGTTTGGGGTTTGGGGTTTTAGGGAACCCTTGTTGGGGTGTTAGGGCTTAGGGCAGCCGACATGTTTCGAGGGGCCTCCCACAAACTCGTTCTTCAACGGTGCCCTGCAAACGACTTTAAGTTTTGCTTCTTTGTTATCGGTTTAGTACTACTACTGAATATGTATTAACTGTTTGTTTACTACCTATTTACTATTTACTTCCTATTCTCCTTTGTATTTACTACTTGTTACTAAGTATTGTTGCCCAACACCTCCTATTAAAGGTAGGGTTTGCCCCCGACATCTCCTTCTAGGGCTTTGGGTCCACCCAAGATCTCCTTGCAGGGTTCGCAAGGGTTTAGGGTTTAGGGTTTAGGGTTTACAGTTTAAGGTTTAGGGTTTGGGAGGTTTAAGGTTTGCTGTGAAAGGGCGCAGAAGCTGTGAAGGTTGGGATGCAGACTCGCTTCGAAAGCTTCGTTTCGTGAAATGCGAAGAGCAGTCGCCCTGATAGTGGAGGGAAGTCTAAGATTTTTATCCCACCCCACGCCGTCTCAGGCCGCAAGACCAAACCTGTTCCTTTCAGGGTTAGGCCTAAACTCAATTCTACAGCCCACTTCCAACAAGTGCCTTCTGTTCTAGGGCATCTAGGAGGTAGGCCAGGGGGGTTTCAGGCAAGTAAGCAACATACAAGAAAAATTTGCCATGGCAGCCTTAACTGTAGAACCACATTAAACCAAAACACCTATGGGGAAAGATGGCACTACTGGGATCCTAGCTTCTGGTCCTGGAGCACCGCGTACTCCTTCTTCGTGGAGTCAAGCTGCCTCCCCTGCTTGCGGTAGAGAAACGAATCTACTCCAGAGGATATTCTTCACTTCCATTTCCACAACAAAAAGATCCCTAAACCCTCTACACCATTCAAAGCCACCCTGAACCCCAACTCGGGCCAAGTCTCCAGGAACTGCAGGGCTTGATCCTGCAGCGATATGGAAGCGCCTGGAATGCCGTGGAAGCAGACAGTGAACTCCACGAGCTTGCCACCCTCAAAAGCACTCGAGGGGAAGCTTGCAGAAACGAGTCCGAACTTGGTTCGACTCGATGCGGGGCGCAGGCTCTCGTGGACACGTTGCTTGTCCTGCAAGGTCCCACTCCAGAGTCTGGTCTCGTTGGAATGAAGGGTCAGCTTGAACGGCTGATCGGAGAAAAGGGTCAGGCTTGAATGGCCCTTGAACTGCTCTGCTGTGTAGCGAGGGTCGCCGTGTGGATAGAAGTGCACCTGGCACGTATCTTGCGAAGGAAGAGGTCCCTTGTGGCTCCCCTATGCTCTAAACTCCAAACTCGCCTCAACCAGGTGGTCCAGGAAGTGGAAGGGGCCACCCATGAGGCAGTTTGGATGCTGCACTTGGCTCACAGCGGCGGCATCCAAACGCCAGACAGCCTGCGGAGAACAGGACACGGACAAGGGGCTGAGGGCTTGTCTGCAGGGTTATGCAGGGTTGAAGGTTTAGCGGCTTGGGTTTAGGGCTCAGAGTTGAGAGGGCGACGTGTGGGAGTCGAGGGGAGCTCTTGCATGCCAAAGAAGCAGACACTGCGATGCCCTCAGCAATGGGAGCTATACCCGTGAGATCCCCAACAGCCCTCGATGAGCCTTGCATTCGGCAATCTTGACCTCAACCGTTCCAGCCATAGGACGAAAAGGCTGCGCTTGGAGAGGGGGGGCGCTGGCAGGGGAGATCTCGATTCAACATCTGCTGCGGCACAAATGGGATCCTTCAGACAGACCTGGCTCTGCTCTGCAACTTCTTGAAGGCACACCTTTGCTGCTAGGTACGATGCGACGCGGTGTGCAGGTTCTGCGCACCTTCCCCCGCGCACAAGGCGAGCTGGCCATGGGGCGGAGAGCCAACCTGCGGAACTCCAAACCATTAACCCTGCCTGGGGGTTTGGGTGGGGTTTCAGGGGTCATGGTGTAGCCCCAAATCCTTGGTGGACTACCTATAAGGGTTTTGGGGGGCTTTGGGATCTCATTTGGGGCTTTGCAGGTCTCTCAGCTCAGTCCTGGTCCGCATCGCCAAGTTTAGGGCTTCAAAGCGTTGCTCTGGCAAACTCATACTAACCCACTTAGAAGCCCCTTAAGTGCCCTAATATGGATACAATTTGGGTAAAAAGTACTGTCTTGTCTTGTCGTGTCTTGTCTTGCCTTGCCTTGCCTTGCCTTGGCTTGTCTTGTCTTGTCTTGTCTTGTCTTGTCTTGTCTTGCCTTGCCTTGCCTTGCCTTGCCTTGCCTTGCCTTGCCTTGCCTTGCCTTGCCTTGCCTTGCCTTGCCTTGCCTTGCCTTGCCTTGCCTTGCCTTGTCTTGTCTTGTCTTGTCTTGTCTTGTCTTGTCTTGTCTTGTCTTGTCTTGTCTTGTCTTGTCTTGTCTTGTCTTGTCTTGTCTTGTCTTGTCTTGTCTGTGTGTCTGTGTCTTGTCTGTCTTGTCGTGTCTGTGTGTCTGTGTCTTGTCTGTGTGTCTGTGTGTTGTCTGTGTCTTGTCTGTGTGTCTGTGTCTTGTCTGTGTGTGTCTGTGTCTTGTCTGTGTGTCCGTGTCTTGTCTGTGTGTCGGTGTCTTGTCTGTGTGTCGGTGTCTTGTCTGTGTGTCTGTGTCTTGTCTGTGTGTCTGTGTCTTGTCTGTGTGTCTGTGTCTTGTCTGTGTGTCTGTGTCTTGTCTGTGTGTCTGTGTCTTGTCTGTGTGTCTGTGTCTTGTCTGTGTGTCTGTGTCTTGTCTGTGTGTCTGTGTCTTGTCTGTGTGTCTGTGTCTTGTCTGTGTGTCTGTGTCTTGTCTGTGTGTCTGTGTCTTGTCTGTGTGTCTGTGTCCTGTCTGTGTGTCTGTGTCTTGTCTGTGTGTCTGTGTGGTGTCTGTGTGTCTGTGTGGTGTCTGTGTGTCTGTGTGGTGTCTGTGTGTCTGTGTCTTGTGTGTGTGTGTGTGTGTGTGTGTGTCTGTGTGGTGTCTGTGTGTCTGTGTGGTGTCTGTGTGTCTGTGTGGTGTCTGTGTGTCTGTGTGGTGTCTGTGTGTCTGTGTGGTGTCTGTGCGTCTGTGTGGTGTCTGTGCGTCTGTGTGGTGTCTGTGCGTCTGTGTGGTGTCTGTGTGTCTGTGTGGTGTCTGTGTGTCTGTGTGGTGTCTGTGTGTCTGTGTGGTGTCTGTGTGTCTGTGTGGTGTCTGTGTGTCTGTGTGGTGTCTGTGTGTCTGTGTGTCTGTGTGGTGTCTGTGTGTCTGTGTGGTGTCTGTGTGTCTGTGTGGTGTCTGTGTGTCTGTGTGTCTGTGTGTCTGTGTGTCTGTGCGTCTGTGCGTCTGTGCGTCTGTGCGTCTGTGCGTCTGTGCGTCTGTGCGTCTGTGCGTCTGTGCGTCTGTGCGTCTCTGCGTCTCTGCGTCTCTGCGTCTCTGCGTCTCTGCGTCTCTGCGTCTCTGCGTCTCTGCGTCTCTGCGTCTCTGCGTCTCTGCGTCTCTGCGTCTCTGCGTCTCTGCGTCTCTGCGTCTCTGCGTCTCTGTGTCTCTGTGTCTCGTCTCTGCGTCTCTGCGTCTCTGCGTCTCTGCGTCTCTGTGTCTCTGTGTCTCTGCGTCTCTGCGTCTCTGTGTCTCTGTGTCTCTGTGTCTCTGTGTCTCTGTGTCTCTGTGTCTCTGTGTCTCTGTGTCTCTGTGTCTCTGTGTCTCTGTGTCTCTGTGTCTCTGTGTCTCTGTGTCTCTGTGTCTCTGTGTCTCTGGGTCTCTGTGTCTCTGTGTCTCTGTGTCTCTGTGTCTCTGTGTCGCTGTGTCTCTGTGTCTCTGTGTCTCTGTGTCTCTGTGTCTCTGTGTCGCTGTGTGTGTGTGTGTGTGTGTGTGTGTGTGTGTGTGTGTGTGTATCTGTGTGTCTGTGTGTCTGTGTGTCTGTGTGTCTGTGTGTCTGTGTGTCTGTGTGTCTGTGTGTCTGTGTGTCTGTGTGTCTGTGTGTCTGTGTGTCTGTGTGTCTGTGTGTCTGTGTGTCTGTGTGTCTGTGTGTCTGTGTGTATGTGTGTCTGTGTGTCTGTGTGTCTGTGTGTCTGTGTGTCTGTGTGTCTGTGGGTCTGTGTGTCTGTGTGTCTGTGTGTCTGTGTGTCTGTGTGTCTGTGTGTCTGTGTGTCTGTGTGTCTGTGTGTCTGTGTGTCTGTGTGTCTGTGTGTCTGTGTGTCTGTGTGTCTGTGTGTCTGTGTGTCTGTGTGTCTGGTCTGTGTGTCTGTGGTTCTGCGTGTCTGTGCGTCTGTGTGTCTGTTCTGTGTGTGTGTGTGTGTCTGTGTGTCTGTGTTCTGTGTGTCTGTGTGTCTGTGTGGTCTGTGTGTTGTGTGTCTGTGGTCTGTTGTGTTGTGTTCGTGTGTCTGTGGTCTGTGTGTCTGTGTGTCTGTGTGTCTGTTGTGTTCTGTGTGTCGTGTTGTCGTTGTGTATGTGTGTCTGTTGTGTCTGTGTGTCTGGGTGTCGTGTGTCTGTGTGTCTGTGGGTCTGTGTTGTATGTGTGTATGTGTCTGTGTGTCTTTGTGTCTGTGTGTCTGTGTGTCTGTGTGTCTGTGTGTCTGTGTGTCTGTGTGTCTGTGTGTCTGTGTGTCTGTGTGTCTGTGTGTCTGTGTGTCTGTGTGTCTGTGTGTCTGTGTGTCTGTGTGTCTGTGTGTGGTGTGTCTGTGTGTCTGTGTGTCTGTGTGTCTGTGTGTCTGTGTGTCTGTGTGTCTGTGTGTCTGTGTGTCTGTGTGTCTGTGTGTCTGTGTGTCTGCGTGTCTGCGTGTCTGCGTGTCTGCGTGTCTGCGTGTCTGCGTGTCTGCGTGTCTGCGTGTCTGCGTGTCTGGGTGTCTGTGTGTCTGGGTGTCTGTGTGTCTGTGTGTCTGTGTGTCTGTGTGTCTGTGTGTCTGTGTGTCTGTGTGTCTGTGTGTCTGTGTGTCTGTGTGTCGGTGTGTCTGTGTGTCTGTGTGTCTGTGTGTCTGTGTGTCTGTGTGTCTGTGTGTCTGTGTGTCTGTGTGTCTGTGTGTCTGTGGGTCTGTGTGTCTGTGTGTCTGTGTGTCTGTGTGTCTGTGTGTCTGTGTGTCTGTGTGTCTGTGTGTCTGTGTGTCTGTGTGTCTGTGTGTCTGTGTGTCTGTGTGTCTGTGTGTCTGTGTGTCTGTGTGTCTGTGTGTATGTGTGTCTGTGTGTCTGTGTGTCTGTGTGTCTGTGTGTCTGTGTGTCTGTGTGTCTGTGTGTCTGTGTGTCTGTGTGTCTGTGTGTCTGTGTGTCTGTGTGTCGGTGTGTCTGTGTGTCTGTGTGTATGTGTGTCTGTGTGTCTGTGTGTCTGTGTGTCTGTGTGTGTCTCTGTGTGTCTCTGTGTGTCTCTGTGTGTCTCTGTGTGTCTCGGTGTGTCTCTGTGTGTCTCTGTGTGTCTCTGTGTGTCTCTGTGTGTCTCTGTGTGTCTCTGTGTGTCTCTGTGTGTCTCTGTGTGTCTTTGTGTGTCTCTGTGTGTGTGTCTCTGTGTGTCTCTGTGTGTCTCTGTGTGTGTCTCTGTGTGTCTTTGTGTGTCTCTGTGTGTCTCTGTGTGTCTCTGTGTGTCTCTGTGTGTCTGTCTCTGTGTGTGTCTCTGTGTGTCTGTCTCTGTGTGTGTCTGTGTGTGTCTGTGTGTGTGTCTCTGTGTGTGTCTCTGTGTGTGTGTCTGTGTGTGTGTCTGTGTGTGTCTGTGTGTGTGTGTCTCTGTGTGTCTGTGTGTGTCTGTGTGTGTGTGTGTGTGTCTCTGTGTGTGTCTCTGTGTGTGTCTCTGTGTGTGTCTCTGTGTGTGTCTGTGTGTGTCTGTGTGTGTCTCTGTGTGTCTGTGTGTGTTTGTGTGTGTCTGTGTGTGTCTGTGTGTGTCTCTGTGTGTCTCTGTGTGTGTTTGTGTGTGTCTGTGTGTCTCTGTGTGTCTCTGTGTGTCTCTGTGTGTCTCTGTGTGTGTCTGTGTGTCTGCGTGTTTTGTCTGCGTGTTTGTGTGTGTGTGTGCGCGTGCGTGTGTTCAGTCAATACTCGCGCGTGAGCATTGCTGCTACGTGTTAGTTAAAGATATCTTCCTGCTTCGAGCATCAATGCGTGTATATACATGTACATATGTACATGTACATGTACGTATACATATACATATACATATACATATACATATACATATACATATACATATACATATACATATACATATACATATACATATACATATACATATACATATACATTCTGCATTTTGGCTCTGCGTCTTACACACAACACGCGCATACACACATAGCAAATGCATGGCCGCATCGATGACAACAGCACTACACACATGGGAAATGAATAAGAAGATTTGGTACAGAAATAAGTAGATAAAGGATACGTATCTGTATATGTATATGTATATGACCTCCTTTTGCCTCCGCTGCGGCACCTCGGCAAGCGCCCTCATCCTGTCGAATATCCCAGGCGTCGCCGAAGGGCTTGATAGCGGGAGCGCAGGTCCTGTACCGCAACAAGTTCATGGTGTACCCTATACCCCTGAACCCTACACCCCGTATTATAGGGGTCCGTACTTAGAACAGGGTTTTGGGGGTTATTGTAGTACAAGAAAAAAGGGACAAAAAAGGGAAGATTATTAGTAATTATTCCGACCCCTCTATTAAAAACGGTTCAGGCGCTCAGGGGGGGTTGATGGGGTCCTCTGGAATGGAGCGTGTGGCGAGCCGGGCTTGGGCCATGCAGTCTGGGCTGTTGGTGTGGAGGAGGCCGCGGTGATCTTTTGGCGGATGTCCTGAGCTGCAGAGAACAGCCCCCCCCCCCTAAACCCTAAGCCCGAAACTCTTGAGATCCCCAAACAGAAAGCGAGAGCCCCTGAAAAAGGGCTCAAGGGCACCGCTATTTGGTGCACCTGCTGCACCTGAAAGGACGTCTTAACGGGTCAAGCCCCTGAACCTTCTTTTGGGGTTTGGTGGGTCAAAACCCTCAAACCAGGCTTGGCAGCTGTGGAGGTCTTGCCGCCTACCCGCAGAGAGCGCTGCGGCCCACTCGGCGTCCGTCAGGCGGTCTGGAGCGGGGGCTTTGGGGGTCCAGGTTTATGGTTTGATTTGGGCATGGGTACCCCTTGTACAGAACCCCAAATCCAGAATCCCCGTTTATAAGGACCCCAAAATAGGCACCCCTGATTTGTTTTACCGGCGACCGATGTAAATAGAACAGGGTTCTTTGGGCACACTGGTCGGCAAATTGGGGTTTAGGGTTTAGGGTTCATGATACAGGGATCATGAGAGGAGCGTCCCTAACCCTGAACCCTAAACCCTGAACCCTGAAACCTTAACCTAGGCACAGGGCCCATCAAGCTGCAGCCAGCTCGCCCTCGAACCAGAAGGTCAGGAGCTTGTCGAGCTCAACATCGAAGCCAACGGAGGAGCCTTTAGGGTTTGGGATTTAGGGTTTGGGCTTTAGGGTTTAGGATTTAGGGTTTAGGGTTTGGGGTTTAGGTTGACGGGGGGAACATTGCAGGCTTCGTGGTGGCTCTGGAACTCACATCACGACAACAAGCACACGTGGCACTCACTCAATCCTGGCCTGTGCCTTGCGGAGTATACTTGGAGGCTCATGTGTACTTACTACCCTAAGTAGAAGTCTATAACCTACTTTAATGATGAGCACCTGCAGGGCTCAACGGGAGGTGGGAACCAATTCAAGGCCACAAGATGGCGGCGCTCGGATTACAGCGACCTGCCGCTTTTGCAAGGCCTTGCGATTGCTGTGAGCAAACTTGGCCATGCACTCGGAAGGGTACGTGCGCCACGAGTGTGCAGTGTCGTGGCGTCGAATACCACCGCAACTCACAGTAGCACCCAAATGTCTGTTACGCTGCTCTTTACCGAACTGCACGATCTGATCCTTGCTGGCGTGGACAGCATACAGCAGGAGTCGGCCTGTCACTTGGAGGCGAGACCCCATGATAGCAGTCGCATGTTGGTAGGGGCCGTTCCGGACATCGAGTTCACAGGCACGTCAAACCGCATGAAAACGCAGTTCTCTGCGACAAGAAGGTTGCATGTGGTAGTTCATGGTGCCTTGGAGGTGGTGCCTTTTGCTTTCTGACTTCCACCCTCCCCTAGTGCTGGTTGCATGTCCCGCTTTCCGCACGGTGTGGTCTCGATGTTGTGCAGGATGCACCGCAACGTGGAAGGTCTTCGGTACAACTGCCGGCCTGTTGCATCGGTCTTGCTGGCTACTGCTCCGGGCCTTATGTTGCATGCGACTGCCCTGTCGAGCCATTACGTGCTCTTGAGTTTAGGCCAGCTTTGGCCAACGTTCCCTAGGAACCTGACTTGCCGCACAAGACAAGCCTCAAGCTAGTGCACCCTAGGGCCCCTAATCCGTAGGTGCAGGTTCCAGAGTTGAGGAGTTTCAATGTAAGGTCTGCGGTTCAGGGTCTGCAGTTCTTAGGGTTCAGTGCTTTTTTGCGCAGTGTGTGTTTTCTGGGGAAGAACCTTGAAACGCCTCTCACGTCTTTTTGGGGATCTTTCGAGTCTGCCTGTCATGCGCTCGTAGTCCACTCGATGAGTGTCGTTGGCAGGCGCCGCAAAGACGGCTGCCATGTCCTCCACCAGCTGCAGCATCCGTCCAGCGAGGAAGTCGACCCCTGCCTCACGAAAGGGCGGCACTGACAAGAAGCTCACGGCTTCACCAATCCTTAACCTCTCAAGTTTATTTAGGAGGGTGGAGGGGGGGTGGCGGGGGGGGGGGGGGGGGGGGGGGGGGGGGGCACAAAATGTATGTTGCTATGGGCTATGAACTATGAATCATTCACTCGGGTTTGGGGTTCGGGTTTGCAGGGTTTAGAATTAGGGGAATTTGGGGAATTTCGGGCTTGACAGGCGCCCGTCACGCTGAAACTAAAACCGAAAGCGATGTCAGGCAGGATCTTTGCAACTGGTATCACGAATGGGAAGGAATGAACATGTGTGTATATATATATATACATATATGTATATATATATATATATTTTTTTTTTCTTCTATGTATCTGTCACAGAAATAATACATGTTTTGGTGCATGAACAGACATTGATATGCAGATGCACATACACACACACACACAAACTCCCTCTCACCCATGTTGAAAAACAAAGGCCCTGCATGTGCATATTTATATATATATATATACATAGACATACACCCTAACCCCCGACCCCCCCCCCCCCCCCCACCCACACGCGCACCCACACCCCAAGCATCCTGGACGTCCATGAACATCACAAGCGGGGTGAGGGCCATGACGTTCCTCAGCGCGGGGAGTGGGACAAGCCCGATAAACTCCGAAATTCGCCACAATCCCCCCACTTGTGGGGTGAATCCTAAACTCGGAACAGTAAACCCCTACGAAACCCTTAACTCTTCTGGGTGTTGGACTTCAAGGAGTAAAGCGGTTTAGAGCTTAGATTACTTAGGTCTCCCCTCTTCAAACCCTCCACCCCCCCAAGACCCGAGTGCCAACCCAGGTGCAGAATCTCCCGGCCACGAACGTGGTAACAGTATGCCTGCACTCTTTCGGGAGGGACCGTGGTTTGGGGCTCAGACCGTTGGGGGCGTAGGCTTCTGGGCGTGTTGGGTGTGGATGGCTCAGGCTTCAGCGCTTAGAGCAACCCATGACGAGGCATGTCTACAGCTGTGGGCCGCAAGAGAGAGAGAGGGAGAGAGAAAAGAAAAAAAAAGAAAGGACGTTCAGTCTGCAGCTGCTCCCGCATATCCACAAGGACAGAAACGATTTGGATGCTGGATCAGTTGTTCTGAAAAGTGCGGCTTTCGCTCGTCAGCTGCCATTCGGCCAGACAGCTTGGCGTTGCAGAGGAAAGGTCCGGGCTGGCGGCCTTCAAAAAAACGACACCTGGACCTTCCAAACCCAAAGGCCCAAGCAAGCCGGCCCTCTCCCATGGCAGGGGTCTTCGTGGCTACTGGGTGTACCCCAACAGCTCATGAGGCTTCTTGAAGCTGGTGGACTCCCAGAGCTCAGGTTTGAAGGTTTCGGGGTAGAGCCTAAACCCTAAGCCCTGAACTTCAGACCCTGAACCCTAAACCCTGGCTTTAGATTCCCTAAGCCCTAAACTTCCCTAAGCTCCCCTAAACTCCCCTAAACCCTACATCCCTAAGCAGCAGCCCAGGCGAGTCCAGGTGCCGAGGCCACCATGTCCAGGGGGTCACGAACCTCTGCTTTTTTCGGGGGGCTCACTATTCAGGGGCCGCCAGTATGGGTTTAGGGTTCAGACTTTTTGAAACCCTTTATAACGGTGTATGTATATATGTATACATATATATATGTATATATAGATATATGTATATGCACGGTGTGCAATGCTTGGGGTTGAAGGCGCAGGGAACCACCGAATGCCCTGAACCCTCAGTCCTCTGAAAACCCACCCCTGAAACCTTAGAGCTTCTACAGACCCAGTAGCCCCAAACTCCATAACAAAGAAGCCCCCAACAGCAAGGACCCCGAAACGCTGGAGCCCACGGAAACCCTGCCGCAACCAGGCACAGAAGGTCTCGCCCTAAACCCTAAACCCGAAACCCTGAACCCTAAACCCTAAACCCTAAACCCTGCCAGGCTGGGGGGCGCTTCCTGCCACGCGCATGCCCTGCGGCGCAGCCGCCCTCTCCTCCGCCTTGGCATGGGAATCGGGGGGCTTAGGGTTAGGGTTTAGTGTTTAGAGAGTAGAGGGTTTAGGGTTTAGGGTTTAGGGTTTCGGGTTTGGGGTTTAGGGTTTAGGGTTTAGGGTTTAGGGTTTAGGGTTTAGGGTTTAGGGTTAGTGGTGGCCTGCTTGGGTTCATAGGCATCGTATATTGTATAGAATCGAAACCGCGAACCGCAAACCGCAAATTCCTAAACCCTAAACCCTAAACCCTAAACCCTAAACCCTCAACCCTAAACCCTAAACCCTAAACCCCTAAACCCCTAAACCCCTAACCTCAAACAGAAGTCTAAGCCCTGAAGATTCTGAAGGCCCACCCGAACCCTAAACATTCTCAGCCTATGACCGCCCAATCTTCTGAGGACCTAACCTTGACACCTCCTCACTCTGATTCCAAAAGAATCAATTGAATCCCAAACGTCCTGCACTTTCTAAGCCCTGAGATTTCTAAACGGCCGTGGCGTTTTAGGGTTTAGGGTTTAGGGCTTAGGGCTTAGTGTTTAGGGTTTAGGGTTTGGGGTTTAGGGTTTAGGGCTGGGGGGTTTAGGGTTTAGGGTCGTGTGGGAGCCGGCCTCCAAGGCCGGCGTGTACATGTCCAGCAATACCCGGGCGGGCGCGGCAAAGTTGGCGCAGCTTAAGGGGTAGCACCTGTGCACGGGGCATGAAGGTTTAGAAGGTTTTGGGGTTTTAGGGTTTCGGGTTTAGGGTTTAGGGTTTAGGCTTTAGGCTTTAGGGTTTAGTGTTTTGGCTGTAAGGGTTTAGGGCTTAGGGTTTGGGGCCACCCCGAGTGTTAAGGCCTCCGTGTTCGAAGGAGCTTCAGGAACAGTCAGAACTTAAAATCTACTCCCCATCGCGCTCCAGGTTGAGGGTTCAAGGTTTTCAAGGGCACCCTAAGACCCTAAACCCTACCCTAAACCCTACGCCCTAAACCCTAAAGACTAAGACCCTAAACCCTAAACCCTAAACCCAAAACCCCAAACCCTAAACCCTAAACGCTAAACCTAAACCCTGGAGAACTGGAGCGCCGGCCCCGGCTGTCGGTATGGCATACATGTGCAACCCCGGGGGCCGAATTCAAAGAACCCTCCAGGTCAAAAAGCGTCCCCCACACGGGTGCGTTTTGTAGCTGAAGACCCATTCGAGGTCTGCAACCAGGAAGGCCTGGCAACCCTCAACCCCACCCCGTAAACTATCCCGCACTCCTACAACGTAGACCACTTCAACCCCAAACCACCACAAAAAGAAAAAACAACGTAAGCATCCCTTTCACAAACCCAACGGCGGCCAGGTGACGGGCGAATCCACCTCCCAAGGGCTTCATCCGGGGCACCAAGGGCGTGGAAGATGTCCTGCAGCAAGCCTTTCCTGGGTGGCTCTTCGGAGGATTGCGGCGACGGGGTTTCAGGGCTTTTGTGATTTGGGGTCTGAGACGGCAAGGCTCATCAGATCCACCCCGCTCTTGTGGTAGGCGACCGCCAAGTAGTGGATGCCGTTTTCCCAAACTGGGGGGCCTCAGGGCAGGCCCCAGTGGATGCCAAAAAAGGACCGAAGCGTTTAGGGGGTTTCGGTTGACACTTCATTTTTTCTTGGCGCCTGGGATTGGTTCGACTTCCGGCTCACCAGAGGAGGTCAAGGCAGTCTGCAGCTGCACCAGACACAGATCAGAGTCTGCCCCGGCCAGGCAGAAGAGGATCCAAGCGAAGAAGCACCTCTCGGAGTTCTCATGGGGTTGAGGAGAGGATTTCCCCCCCCCAAAAAAAAACGAAAGTCCAAACCCTGAACAGCATAAACACCCAAGAGCCAATGTCGAAATGCGAAAGTCTCGAGCGGGGCCCCACAATCCTGCAAATGAGCGCCTCAGAATACCGTGCAACTTTAGACTTACTCCGGGCTAAAGGTTGGTGGATGCTGAAAGCGTTCAGGGCTTAACGTGTAGTAGGTTTTGGGTTTTGAGTTTTGGGTTGGGGTTTGGGGTTTGGGGTTTGAGGTTCACTGCATGGTCTTGGGTGCGTCAATCGCTGCAACCGCAATCAAGGTTTTCGGGCTCTTCACGGTGGTTGCCGTTCATCAGCGCCATGCAAGCCAACACCCTTGCCTCCTCGCACATGCGATCGGCATGGGTCCAAGTCGTTTGCAACACGAAGTCTTTCTACAAACACAAGTTGCGCACGTAATATTTCGACATATAATCCGGAGCGACGTTGGAGCAACAACCCCAATCTGAACCTAACATCACCCATCACAACTGCCCGAGCAAAGGGTTTCTCTCGAGCCTGCACGCGCAGCATTCTGAAAGATGAACGTGAAACTTTTGACCATATATGCTGACAAAACCTACAAGATGCTATCTGATGTCGATGCTCAGCCAGGTTGCACACTTGGTTTCACGTGACTACCGAATGACGGATCAAAAGCCGCCACTTCCTAAGGCAGCAGCAAACCTAAAAACAACACAGGCCTAAGATTTTAAGATTCCCAGCTTCTCTTACACCCCCAGGCACGCTGTCGTTTGCTGAACCAGACAGGCCATGAAATGACTCACAGCAATTGAACTGCTGAGTCCATAACGGCGAGAAAACTGATGATATTGGCGAAACCAGTATTCTCTGCTTTAAATGAGCTTAACAGCAGAAAGTTACTGTTGTGATGATCTCTGTTTTTGACGTGACGGCAGTGCTACAAGTATTCGCGATGAATGAAAGTTTGGGAAAGTCTATTGAAAATAAACGAAAAAGTACAGCACAAGTTTTGGTTGGGCTACCAAGTAATCGTCTTCGTTCTCCAATGCTAGCATGTTTCGCTGTCGAACTGCACATGCTTGCGGAATCCATACTTTCAAGCGAGAGAACGAACAAAACGAGAAAAGTTCCCTTAAATCCCAGTTTGCTGCAAAAACGTCCACTCCCACTTTTCTTGCTACTGGGCTGACATCCTACCTTCGCCGACAAACAACGGTGAAACATGTCTATCAGCCTCGGAGGCTTTTGGGTTCTAAGTCCAACACCGCTCTGCAGAGCATTTCTAGAGACTGTGCCCGGAAAAAGGTTTCAGGCGAAGGGTGCGACCTTCACTCGACTGACCTTGTTCTCTTCTCCGGCTAAAACAACGTTCAACAATAAACGAACAACTTTCATCATTCCAAAAAATCTGTACACGCACACCAATCCAAGATCAAATCACCGAAAAACATGCAATTAGTCGTCAAGCACTTCCACCGTTGTTTGATCTGTGTTCTCTGAATGTTGGGCGTGCATCATCTGGAAACTGAAACGCTGCAAGACTGCAAGACTGCTTGTCTTGGTGCCAACCCAAAGACCAGTCTGGTCAGCCAAGCACACATATTCACGCGTTTTGTTTTTCTAATCCAAAGTGAGACAGAAAATCTTGTTCTTTCAAGTTCGAAGGGTTTTTAGGTTCAGTCAGCCAGACATCTTCTTTGCAATGCAACTGCAAATTACCTCCAAAAAAAAAAGGGCTGCAGGTCTCTTCGAACTCTTTAAGGCTGCTTCGGCTCTTTTGCTTTCCACCTCAATTCAAAATTCTAAATACGGTCTTCCGCAACTTTTTTGCTTCCCATCCCAATTGAGGGTGCACTGTTTGCATCACATCAGACTGGAACCTCGCAGATGGACTGCTGTTTGCTGATAGACGTCTGCATCGTTCCGGATGGCTCGAAAAATGCAACACTACGCGGCTTACGAAATCACAGAAATCTCACAGTTCGAGAACTTGCGATTCTCGAAAAATTCGACTGGCATGTAACGTGTTGTCTTTCTTCCTTTTTTTTGCACCATCACCTCTTTACTACATCAGCAGCGCAGTAGGCCGTTCTTGTGTTTCTCAACACTAAAGGTGAAACAGACGCAGGCGCGAAAACCACAGCAAACACACACCAAAACCACCACAAAACACAACCACAACCCGCCAAAACCAAAAGCGCCAAACGTCAAACTGTACAAGCCAGCGAGTGAAAAAGAAGTCGTGACTACAAAGAAGCAACCGCTAGCGCAGAGGCCCGTATTGCAAGACAACTTAACGGCCGGCCAGCATGGTGAGACCAATGCAAACAAGAACCTACCTGCACCACTCACTCAGCAGCCCGTCACCCAAAGCAATGCTGCGCCACGTCTGGTACAGACATTAAGCGAAAGTATGGGTAGGCCGTAAGGCAAGGAACCTCCGTCACCTAAACTGCTCAACGCGTCCGTAGAGACAGTCCCCACACAAGCGCCAGGGCCGTAGCAATAACACTCAGGACTCCATTGTGGTTGGCAAGAAAGTTGCAAGTACACTAAGCACAATGCACACAGAGTGCCAGAAAAGGCGCCCCTTTCCCCCCCCGACGAGCGGGGGCAGACAAGGGGCTGGTGTGGCTACACTATGCTGCAGTCTGCGCTGTGTGAGTCCGGGCGTCCTCACGTGCTATGGCCATAGGGCAGGCCTGGAGCGCTGCTTGCAAGAGGCCATATTGTTACAGCCCCGCGCAGCGGCCGATTTTTGAGACGGCGCAAGAGCCCCAAAGGCTGCTGGCTGGCACTTGGGCAGTGTGCTTCCCAGGTACCGGGAGCCTATCGGCTTGGCGTGCTTAGCCTGGTGCAGTTTGAGGCCCACAAGGCGGTCTGCAGCCAACCGCGCGTCAAGTGTGAGAGGCAAGGGGCCTTAGAACTCGGAGCCCCGCGCAGCGGCCGATTTTTTGAGAGCACTTCAAGCAGGTTTACCCCGTGACTACACCTGATGCGGGACCCACAGCAATATGCTAGGCCTAGTCACTTCTGGACCTGCTGGGATAGGTCGAAGCAGCAGTTCCTCACATCCCTTTTGGGCCTTATGGCGAAGGTTCCGGCAGCCGTTTGCAGGGCTTAATCACTTCTGGGCCTTCTGGAGAAGTTTTAGGCAGCAGTTTGAGAGGCCTACTCACTGCTGGGCCTTCCGGAGAAGGTTTTAGGCAGCAGTTTGAGAGGCCTAATCGCTCTGAGCCCTCCAGGGAAGGTTGAGGCAACAGTTTGAGAAGCCTAATCACTTCTGGGCCTTCAGGCAACAGTTGGGACAGCAGTTTGAGAGGCCTAATCATTTCTGGGCCTTCTGAAAATCTTGAGGCATCAGTGTGAGAGGTCTACCCACTGCTTCTGCTTGCCACAGCGCAGGAGGGCGGGCGCCCTCCTGGCCGGGCAGTGAGACTGCAGGCAAGGTGCCCAAGATGCCTGTCAATAGATGCGGCGTCCATTGCTTGGCATACTGTGGTCCCTCAACTGCCCCGCGCAGCGTCAGATTTTTGCGACTGCAAACCTGTCACAGAATGGGCAGTTTGCGCAAGACGATACAAAGGCAACAAGCCGTGCAACCTGATAAAATGCGCACGTAATTATTGGCATATGACAGTCGTGAGGAAGCTCTTCTTTGGCTTATATGCAAGTCAAGAACCAAAAACACTGATGCAGCTCCTTCCCTCAAAGGTTCAGGATGAAGACATGTTTGGGCGTTGGTCGAAGTCACATCTCTGCTGCTCTCAGGTCCTGTGAGAGCCGATAGGCTCGTGACATCTCTCCGCCTTGCTCTCAGGTCCCGCAGGTCAATAAGCTTCAGGCTCGAGATCTTTCTCCCTGCTGCTCCCGGGTCCGGAGAGCCCATAGGCTTCAGGTTTGCGATTTATCTGCGTGCTGCTCACACATCTCTGCTGCTCTCAGGTCCTAAGAGCCGATAGGCTCGTGATAGCTCTCCGCCTTGCTCGCAGGTCCCGTAGGTCAAGAAGCTTCAGGCTCGAGATCTCTCTCCCTGCTGCTCCCGGGTCCGGAGAGCCCATAGGCCATAGGCTTTAGGTTTGCGATTTATCTGCGTGCTGCTCCCAGGTCGCGCAGGCCCATAGGCTTCAGGCTCGCTCTTGTACTTCATGCCGGGTCCTGAAACCCGATAGGCTTCAGGTTCGCGATTTCCCTCCCTGCTGCTCTCGCTCTTGTATCTGTATTTTAAAACTGGCCTCTGTTGTGGCGTGGCCTCTGGCTGTTTGGTTGTGGGGGCAAGTCCTTCTTCCCTGATTTGGCGGGAACTCGTTCGAAAAGGCGGTCCTGAGGGCTTAGGGCTGGCTTTTAGAAGGGTCAAAAAATGCGCGTAAAATCCTTTGGGCCATGGTGTGGCCTGGCGGGGTCGGAGTTTCTTCGATTGATTGGGTCGAGTCCGCCTGATTTCGGGCAGATTCTGGTAGAAACTGAGTTTCTACGTGCAGAGACTCGAGTCTCTACTATGTATGTTTGGAACAGGGAACCACAGGGATGTCAATTCTTCACAATTTTCATTAACGTTTGAAGGCTGTGGGAGTGTATGCTGCAACGGCCCTCATGTGACCTTCGTGCGGCTCGACTTTGTGAAACCGACGGGCGTTGAATGACACCGGTTGGTCGTGCATGTCGATCCACGAGCCTCCGCTTTTTCTCCATCCCTTCCCCTTCCGCAATGTGCTGAGGATGGGAATGTTGTGGGGCGACACAGAAAGGGCTACAAAGAAAACAACGTCAGGGGCCTGAAATAGCTCGTTGGTCCATTTGTTTCATGTCTGCCACGGAGAGCCCCGCGTCAAGAACTAGTGTTTAAGCCGTCCGGCTAGGCCAGTTGCGAAGCCGTGTTTTCTGAAAGGCTCAGATACCCTTCTACCAATTAGCCCTTCGAAATCAAACCAACATACATGCTCTAAGTATTCAGGATGGTCTAGGTGGGATCCATTTCAAGAGTTCTCCTCAGGAGCAGCTGAAACGACTGGCAAAGCTGCAAGCCAAACACCTCCTCAGCTTCACCATCGCCTTGACCATCCGGCCTGCAACTGCACAATGTAAGCAACGTCTTGAAGCGCAAGAACACACTTTAAAGTAAGTACTCAGCAGCACCTTCGCGGGACTCTTTTTCCGTTGGCTTTCGTGGTCAGTCGGGCATAGGTTTCAAAGCTTCCACCAGTTCTGTCCATTTGCTGACAGCTTGCTTGAGCAAATCTGCTTGTTGCCAGATCCCAAGCTTCTTGCACAAATCCTTGACGTGACTCTCTTCAAAGGTCACCAGTGCGTGAGCCTTTGCGAGCTCGTCTTTAGATGTTATCGAGTCAAGCTGTGGCTTGCTCCGCCAGGCGCTCAGCCTTCGTGTGAGTCCTTCTCTAAGCTTGGTCTCCTCGCTTGGAAGCTCGTTGAGTCTTTGTTCGAGGTTCTCTTTGGAAAGTGGGTTTTTTGGATCGCTGAGACTTAGAACTGTCTCTTCGCTTGTGATGCGGTTGATGTTACCGGCCATTGGCTTTCTTGAAAGTCAAAGAATGCTTCTGCAAGTACCACCCAGTACAGTTTGATCCTTTTTGGAGGGTTGCTCATGTTGGCTAGGGCGTCATTCATCTTGTCCGACTTGAACGTGTGGCTTTTGCCTGTTGTTATCTGAAAGGCATGCAAGGTCCCATTCTTATCGAGAAAGCCTGCGTCGATGACTGCCGTTTCCTTTTTGGCTGTGCAGTAAGTGTTCGGTTGGTTCGCAGCTGTATTGAGGAGCTCGAGTAGCCCTCCGTTGACCCTTTAAACATGTGTGAGTGAGAGAGAGAGAGAGAGAGAGAGAGAGAGAGAGAGAGAGAGAGAGAGAGAGAGAGAGAGAGAGAGAGAGAGAGAGAGAGAGAGAGAGAGACACACACACACACACACATATATATATATATATGTATATATATATATATAGATATATACATATATATAGATATATATATATATATAGATATATATATATATATAGATATAGATATCGTCAAGACCAGAGCTCTCGCATGCAACACTTCTTTTGCTCGAAAAAGTCCGGAAGCATCTTCTTGAGCGGATCGCCGGGCTTCTCGAAGAACAGCCGCAGTGGACCGGTCCGCTCCAACATTAGCTCAGCGAGCCCCGTTTCGCTGAAGTAAATGCTGGGAATCTCGAGATTGGGGGTATCAAGACGGACCTCGGTGGTGTAGAAGACGGGCAGGGCTCCAAGAACGTCCGGGTGGTTTTGGAAGACAGCCAGCGCATCCTCTGCTTTCTTTGTAACGCTGGGCCAGCTTGGGACATATTCGCTGACACATTTCGTCTGGATGCCAAGAGCGAGGAGAGAAGCTGCCTCTGTCTTATTGCACTCCGACTTCAAGTCACGAATTTTCCTTCGGTCGTCGGGACCCGGGACCATCCACGGGATCAGGTACTCGATGCCCGGCTCGTTGCGCAGCTTGGACACGACGATCTTACCGCTTTTGAGGGACTGCAGGACTTCCTCTACACATACGAAAGACTTGACATACTCCAACGGTGCAAGAGCATTCTGCATGGAGGTGACGACGACGTTCTGCAAACCACTTGTTGTTGGTCGAAAGCTCGCCCCATGGAACAGCTGTTCGAGTGTGCATTTGCTCTTGCCCAACGCCAGGCGCACAGCACAGTCGAAGTGGACCATGATGTCCTCAAACTTCTTCTCGTTTGTGTCCTCCATGACCGCATCCTGCTCGAACATCTCGATGATCTGGCCTGCGAGACTGGTTCCGTCACTCCGTGCCCAAAGTTGCAGCATTACGGGATGAAGGATGTTGATGAAGCTGTTGCCACATCGCACGGAATGAACAATACCACGCAGACGGAGGTCTTCAAGCACTGATCGAGTTGTGGAAGCGAGAGGAGACCACCAGTGAATCACCTCGACGCTGTCCAAGACTTTTCGGTCTCCGAGCTTGGCATGAGTTACAATGGCAAGCTGAAGTTGATTCCATGCAAGTGGATTCCGAGGAGGCTTCTTGAGCTTGGAGTACTCCTTTCTCAAAGCATCGAACATCAGCCGCGGATGACCCAGCAGCTGTCGCACGAGTTGACGTCCGGATGGTTCTTTGTCCAGTTCTTCGCGAAGCTCCTCGGGCAGCAGCTGCAAAGCCTCTGCAAGTGGCAAACCCCTCAACGAGATCGGCAGCAGCACATAGCGCCCGGAGTCGCTCATCAGCGTCGACATGTAGCTCTCAAGCAGCGATGTCCACACGAAGATTACCGGGCAGTTGCTTGTTTGGAGGAGGGACTCGTCCTGGGCTCCCATGAGGTTGGATACTAGTTGCACAGCCCTGTCTTTGCCAGCAAGGGTCTCGAACTGCCGAATCTCATCGATGCCTACCAGCAGAAGGTCGTCGGCGCCCAAATTCAGCTTCTCTCGCAAACACTGCATCACCTGCTTGAATGAAAGAACGGCCGCGCAGTTTTCTGCTTTCTCCGCAGGCATGCCTGACTGCTGAAGGAGTAGCTTTGAAAACACTTCGGTTGCAGCTTTGCTGTTGTCCCAATAGCTCCCCCCATTGAAGTCCACTGTCAGAGCCGCCTTCGCCCCGGTTTCGTCCCGCCAGGTCGTGCACATCTCGTGGAGTACTCGAGTTTTGCCTGTGCCCTTTATTCCGGCCGTCGTCAGGATTGCACACTTGTTTATGCTTGACCCGGGCTCCCAGTAGTAGTCATCCTGTGACAAGGACCCCCGGATGTACTCCAGGATTTGATGTTTGGCCTCCTCGCGCGCGATGAGCCGTGGCATCATCGCACTGGGAGAGCGCACAGTCCAGCTTGGGCAAAGGATGTCCTGCAGTTGGGCTACTGGAGGTTGGCTCGGACTCGACTGTCTTCAATGGGTGGGGCTTACTGGGGACTTTGCCGGAGTTGACTTCGGATAGTCCTGGATGGCCTTTTGTGCATCAGGCACCTGCAGGCTGGGACATTTGGTCAGCTCACCGCATAAGCCCGTCTTTACACCTCGAAGACCCCGCCCGACCTGGACTAATCAGGAAACCGACCGTGGGGCTCGCCGTGCCCGACCCCAACAGCACCAACACCCGGTAAACAAAGAGGTGCAACCAGATTTGCCTGAAACCTGAAGCTGCCAAGAGCCCTCTGCTCCGAAAGACGCTCCCGCTCCCCGAACTGCTGCAAGCCAACACAGTGGAGACAGCTTAACCACAAGGAGATCTTGAGAGGAAAGCAGCACCCCAAAACGCAACAACGGTAGACCGCACGAAAACGCACGACGACCAAGAGCCCCGGGCAGGCAGGAGTGCTACAAGCCAAAGGCAACATGCCCAAGCAGAAGCCCCCTGCACTCGTCTTGCCGGAACCCCACCGCTCGGCAAGGTCCGTGTGCTAAAGGCAAGCACTAAGAACCCAGGTCCCTTGACTCCCCCTCACGGACTAACCTGACAGTCGAGCCTCAAACAAAAACAACCGCAACCTCGAGAGCGAGCGCAAAGCGAGCGCAAAACAGGCTGACCCCCCCCCCCACATCGAGCCTAGGACTGACACCCCGTTCTGAAGCATCGGCAAAACACGAGGAGCAACTAGATTTGCATGAGCCTGAAGCAGCCAAGAGCCCTCTGATCCGAAAGCCCCTCCCACTCCCCAAGTGCTGCAAGCCAACACCAAGTGCTGCAAGCCAACACTGAGGCTTAACGACGAGCTGCCAAACACTGCAGTGAGGCTGGCACTGAAGACACCAAGAACCAACCGAGAAGGCAGTGTGGAGCCAGCTTAACGAGGAGGGGATCCTGTGAGACTCCGGTCTGACACGAAAGAAACGAAACCGACGAAACCCATGATGTCACGAGCCAGCTCTGCTAAAGGCCCCGGCCTGGAGTCCGCTCGCTGCCGTCGGCGGCGCCGAGCCCCCGGAAGCTTGCAGCTGATTCACCAGCAATGTCGCATGGCCACGCTTCATCCCGTAGTCCAGCTTCAGCTCTTGAACCGTAACACCGATGAGCACTTCACCTGTCACTGCCTCATTTTCCAACCGCTGGGCCGCTTCCGCTGCCAACCCTTCATCGAGACCTTTCGCTTTCAGCACTGCTTTCGCCCAGTCACATACCTGCAAGCAGCCCGGACTCGAAGCTCAAGCAAAAGAGACATTTTGCCAATCGCCTGCTTCACTGTAAAGTTCTTGATCTGGTCAGCGGTCTGTTGCAGCCACTCGTCCTGCAGCAAGGGGCACATCCTCAGCGATGCTCCAGAGTCGGCGAGCCTTCACGGATCCTGCCTGATCGAAGCCTGCTCTGGCCTGCAGGAGCCACGCAGAAATGCGAAGCCCGCACCAGCAAAAACACATGCCTCGGTCGTCGCCTCTTCCACCTTTTCCACCTCATCCACCTCATCCTCATACTTTGCTGAGGAAGCCTCCAAACATGGACTGACCCCGAACAGACATGTGCTGCTGGCAGAGTTGAGCGTTTGGAGCACCTACATCATACAAGTTGAAGCGGGTCAGAAAGGCAAAACATGGCAAAACCTGCCTTTCGGGCCTGGAGTTGCAAAGTGCTGGCACGAACAGAAGCTGACTGACAACCCAAACACTTCAAGCACCTAGGACATGAGTGCACGCCTTCTTCCCGGCAATCCCCTTCTTGGCATCCTCGACCGTTTCAGCGGTCTGTGATGGGGCAGCCTTCTTTGGCATGCTTTAGCGTGAGTCACAAGAAACACAACACGACAAAACCCTTGTCGCCTTGACGTCTTCACTGTCTTCGGCCTCACCATCGCCAGCCTCAGCTCTTCAGGACATACGCTTAACACTGAATTTCCTGTCGGTCTCGGCTTCCCGCCTTGGCCCTGCGTGCGACCAGCAAGCTCTGTGCCCATATTCCCGGAGGAACCGACCTCGCGCTGGCTTGCGGATCTTCGGCACTCCATGCCATACATCACATCCCACCTTGGAAACTGCACGGCCCCCGCTCCTAGCAAAGCCCGCGCCGTCTGCGTTGCTCGCCTGGGGCTGCTCGGGAAACCCTCTAACACTGTTCAAAGCACTGGTCTTAGGCTCTGGCAGAGACACCCAGAGCGGCGCCAGTAGCACCACAGCGCGCCCGACCTTGCGCGATGTTGCTGGAGGCCGGCTCATGGCGGCAATCGTCCTAGCTGTCCTCTGGCTCGAGCAAAAGCACTGCAATCTGCATGAACGAATGGTCGAGCTCCCCCTATTTCAGTCACGGGCCAAGTGTTTAATTAACCAACTGCAATTCAACATGCGAAGCAGTTGCAAGTGTGCACAGGCAACTGCTGCAAGATGCCTCGGTCGGGGTTCTCGACAGGGATCGGGCCTTGCGGCGGCACACTCCCGAAAGCCCATGAAATCTGAAGCCTTGCCACTTGCAAAGGCCTGTGAAATGTGAAACCCTGGCCCCAGTCTCAGGGTGGGAGGAAGGTGGGGGTGGGACG
The DNA here is from genome assembly GCA_905221605.1 of Symbiodinium natans. Classification (NCBI taxonomy): domain Eukaryota; class Dinophyceae; order Suessiales; family Symbiodiniaceae; genus Symbiodinium; species Symbiodinium natans. Next base: position 9,408 of record CAJNDS010002197.1, on the reverse strand, counting down.
GCCTGGTGGGCAGTGAAGGGCCTGTAATCTTTCGAGCGCCCTGGCCGGCGCCCCGTCACACGTGTGGCCCACCTGCGTGACCCGACGTCTGTGCGGCCCCGCGTGCCCCCGTGACCCTGTGACCGGTCACCCCTGACCGCGTGACCCCGTGACCCCGTGACCCCGTGCCCCCGTAACCCCGTAACCCCCCGTGACCCCCGTAACCCGTAACCGCGTCGTGAGCCTCCCGCACCCCCGTGACCCCGTGACCCTGTGACCCCGTGACCCCCCCCCGGACCCCCGTGACCCCGTGACCCCGTGACCCCCGAGAGCCCCCCCGCACCCCCGTGACCCCGTGACCCCGTGACCCCGTGACCCCGTGACCCCGTGACCCCCCCCCGGCCCCGTGACCCCGTGACCCCGTGACCCCCCGCATGGTCCCCCATCACAATCCCGACTCAAAAGGGTCACGGGGTCACGCCTCCCATTCCCGACTCAAAAGGGTCACGGGGTCACGGGGTCACGGGGTCACGCCTCCCATTCCTGACTCAAAAGGGTCATGGGGTCACGGGGTCACGCCTTCCATTCCTGACTCAAAAGGGTCATGGGGTCACGGGGTCACGCCTCCCATTCCTGACTCAAAAGGGTCACGGGGTCACGGGGTCACGCCTCCCATTCCCGACTCAAAAGGGTCACGGGGTCATGGGGTCACGCCTCCCATTCCCGACTCAAAAGGGTCACGGGGTCACGGGGTCACGCCTCCCATTCCCGACTCAAAAGGGTCACGGGGTCACGATTCCCGACTCAAAAGGGTCACGGGGTCACGGGGTCACGCCTCCCATTCCCGACTCAAAAGGGTCACGGGGTCACGGGGTCACGCCTCCCATTCCCGAACTCAAAAGGGTCACGGGGTCACGCCTTCAGTTTTCCAAGAGCCTTCAAAAAAAGGTCACGGGGTTACGTTACTTCACTCAACCCACGCTCACTCGGAGCACCCGCCTTGTGGCTCGAAGATCGCGCCACTTGACAACGTCTCCTCAAGACGCGGATTTAAGGCTGCAGGTGGGGCTTCGGGCTCACTGGGCAGGCACGGCACAGCACTCCCGAAGCATGTGTTCCCTAAATTAGGCCCTAAATCCATACACTGTCCTCTTGAGGCACACAACCCCAACCACAACACCAAAGCACTTCACCCCTAAACCCTAAACCCGCCTCTGGTGGAATCGAAGATGGCTCGAGGACGAAGCTTTCGATGAGCGCCTGGCCGCAGGAGGGGGGAGAGGAGGGGGCCTAAGCCTGCGAACAAAACCCGACCCCGAAACCTTGCAGCACAGCACTTCCAAACCTTGCTGCCTCGGAGCCCCCTTGCCTGCAACCCTAAACCCTACCGACCCTGAAGCCTCTGTGGAACCCGGCTCGCAGTAACGAAGACGATGACGAGGAGCACCTGATCACACGAGGGCCTGGGGATTCCAGGAAGGGCGGGGGGGGAAGCGCACAACACTCTAGGTTACAAGGGGAAGGGACGGGTGGGGGACAGCACTCCTACCCGCACGCAGTCCGAACCACCTAGCAGCCTCGGAGCCCCTTGCCTGTCAACCTAAACCCTGAAACCTTGCAACACTGCACTTCCAGACCTCACTGCCTCAGAACCCCCAACCACCTTCCCAAACAACCCTGAACCTCTGGAGCGCCCGGCGTCGAGGAGCGAGCACGGCCCAAGCACTCTAGCAAAAAATGCGCAGAAAAAAAACAACAAAAAAAATGCCACAAAATTATGCGAAAATCAAGCAAAGTCATGCCAAAATCATGCGAATCCAGCAAGAACGTGCAAAACAAAAATGCCAACGCTTTGGGTTTAGGAGGTTTAAGGCAGCCTGCTCGCCCTAGAGCAGTGATTTTTAGGCCTGCTCGCCCTGGAGCAGTGACGAGTTTCTAGGCCGCTGCCATGCGTCACTGAAAGCCCTCGTGATTTTTTCACACTGCTCGTGTTCGGTCATGTTCGCGATTCTGGCCAAAAGGCACAGGACCCGTCGCTTGCCTCCTTCGCGCAAGGGCTTCGTGTATTCAAGCACCCGGTCCGTGACCTTGTGGCCCAGGCGGAGCCTCAAACTTTGGAGGGCTGCTTCCCTCTGCTGCCGGCTGCGCGTCGCTTGGCGGTCGCGTCGGCGATCGCAAAAGTCTTGCAGGCAGAGCAAAGTGCCCCGGCTGCACAGAAAGAGATCGGGGATCATCCCTACCACCGCGGTGCCCGAATCCGGGAACAGCCAGTCGATTAGTGGGTCTTTGGTCAAACTCTCCTCGGTCGCAGTGAGTCTGCTGGGCTGCGGTCTGGGCGGGGGACGGTTGGGACGTGGCGGCAACGCCATGAAGGCCACGATCATCAGGCTCGCTCGAGCGGGGCGTCGTCGTGCCAGGTCGAGATCACCTCTTCCATGAAATTCTTGGGCTGGGGCCGGGGGTTCACGAGATACCGGTCCATGCTTTTGAACCAAGTGCCCGGAAAAAACTCGACCGGCGAAGGGGGGCCCGCTCGGGCGACGACCTTTTTTCCGGCCGGGGTTTTCAAAAGTCATGAGCTGGGCTCAACAACGAGAAGCGATTAGAATTGCAGCCGAGGCCGGGGTCAGGGCGAGGACCTCGGCGGCAGGCTCAGAAACCCTTCCTTTGGCACACCACCACCTCCGCTACGCGATGCTCAGCCGCCCGAACGGCGAACTCACGAGGGCCGGCCAGTACTACTACCAACTGATCGACCGGCCGCCCCCCAGCCGGCAGTACGACCGCAACCAACCCCTCATCCGCGAGGGCCCGAACGATTACATCATGCTCCGGGGGGGCGCCAAAAAGCTGCTCCGCAGCCTCCAGCCCAACGGGAACTACCACTTGACCAAGCTCGGGAAGAGCTTCTTCAAGGACAAGTGGGTGGACTGGGTGGTGCACGTGCCCGTCATCATCCGCGGCATCCGGCGAAACGGCCGGAACCGCGGCATGCCCTACGAGCGCACGAAGCGCCTGCCCGTCACGGACCTCAACGTCACACTGCCCCGGCAGAGCGAGGGGCTCTCGGATGGCCCAAGCGGCCCAGAACCTCAAGGCGTCCGCGCTCGCGCAGCTCGGGAAGCCCGAGCCGAACGACATTATTTGGGAGCTGTCCGACGAGAGCTACTACCTGGACGCGACGAGGGAGTGGACCTTCAGCCAGCAGGCCATGCAGGTCGTAGACGACCGGGTGGTGGTGGAGACCGTCCTGGATCAGCCCCTGGGGGGCGTCTCCTACCAGCTGTACTGCGGCGACGAAATCCTACGCCTTCGAACAGCGGCCGGACAAGCTTTGCGTCCCTCGGCAGCTCGCGGAGTTGATGCGGCTGCCGCTGCAGGAGGTGCTTTCGGACTTCGACGCAATCTGCACCAAAAAAACGTGGCGGGAGCAGGGCATCACCCCCCGAGAGATCCGGGAATTCTGCCTTTGGCGCCAGGCCCCGATGTTCTACGTGGACTGCCAGGGCCGCCTGCTGGACAAGTACGAGCCTACCGTCAAGGAGCAGCGGGCCGTGGCCTTCACGAGCTGGAACGGCCACGCCTTCTTCTACAAATCCGCCCGCACCGTCGGGAAGTGCGAGCCGATCGGGGAGCGGGCCAGGTACCGGGGCGAGAGGAAGCCAGGCGAAACGCCCGAGTTCAAGGATTGGCGGGAGTGGGAGGGCGAGGTCGCCAGCGGTCATTTCTACACTGAAGACCTGGAGCAGGTCCGGAGGGAGCTCCTGGCCGAGGGGCACTGCCCGAAGGTGGTCATGCGAAGCATGAGCGAGTGGCGGTGCCTGCGGCTGAGGGTGCTGGGCGGCGAGGACTGCGTCATCTCCGCCTTCCACGAAGACCTGGATGTGCTGCAGGCCTGGATGGGGCGGCTGGGGCTCCCCTATTGCGGGCAGCGTCTGGCGGGCGCCGCAAGCGAGGTCTTCCTTCACCTTCTCAAGGCCCGCCGCGATCCGCCCGGATCTCGGCAAGCCCTGCTCGCGGAGCAGGACCACCAGGCTTCACGGTGCGCAACAACTCCGACACGGCCACGCTGCAGCTCGCCTCGCCGGACCCGTCGTGCCTCATCGACCGCATAGAAGTCTTTTGTGGGGGCACTCGCATCGAGGACATCAGCTACTACAACCGCTGCTCGTATCTGTACAGCCTCCTGAAGAACGAGGAGTGGTGGCTGAACCGGCACATCCAGGGCTTTTTGGCGGACGGGGGGGGCCACGCCGAGGAGATCCCGGCCTCGGGCTCCCGGACAGTGCTCATGAGCCCGCACCTCATTGGGATCTTCAATTGCGGCAAAATGCTCCCGCCTGAACTCAACGTCGTCCTTCAAATAACCTTCTGCGACCCCACGGACGGGGCCCGCAACGTCAGCGGGAGCCAGGACTACACCATCGAGAACGTGAAGCTCTACGCCTCCCAGGTGACCCTCGACTCGGCTCTTCGGGAGAGCTTCCAGAGAATCATGACCAGCGGTAGATCTCTCGTTTTTTCCTTCCCGACCATCCACACCCAACTCAGCAGTATCGCCGCCGGGAGCACCAGCTACAACATCACCGTGGCCCGCGCGTTCACGAAGATGCTCGGCGCCTTCGTGACCTTCAACAAGACCACGGAGGACCACGTGGACAATTTCGAGTATCCTGGAGCGAACGCGAACCGGAACCTCAAGAGCCAGCTGCAGCTGGGCGCGTTGCAGTACCCTCGGACGGCCAACGAGAGCATCGCTGAACATCATCATTATTTGGAGATTCTCGCGGGCACCTACGACTCCAAGCTTCGCAACATGCGCATCCGGGACAACCTCTACGGGAACACGCAGTTCATCGCAGCCTTCCCGGTGGAGCGCGTGCCGAAGCACCCGCTGTCGGGCATCTCAACCCGCTCCGGCGACCTGTGCCGCTTCAGCTTCAGCAACATGGAAGCGGACCGCGTGGACCAGTGTTTTGTGCACATGCTGTCGTATCAGCTCTGTACTTTGAGCTCGGCGGGCGTGTCGAGCCTCGATTGATAGTAAGTAAAACATGAGTCTTTTTGAGTCCACCATCACCGGGAACATCCTCAACGATGGCCAGACCCCAAGCACCACCATCGAGATGCAGGGCATCTCCGCAGGGCAGCTGGCCACGGTTTTGACGGCCTACACCCCCCTGACCGACACCGCAGCCAACACCGCCTCCATCGGAACCAACTCGGCCGCCGTCGCGGCACTGCAGGCCCAGGTGGCCGCCATCCCACCGCCTCCTGACCTCGCACCCTATGCGCTGGGAGCCGATTTGGCAGCCGCCGAGGGCCTCATCGCTGCCTTCCATAACCACCCTCAGCACCAGCCTCACCACGGGGCTGGCGGGGAAGGCGAACCAAAGTGCACTCGATGCGCTGCAGCTGGACGTGAACTCCAAGAGCACGCCCGCCTCTGTCAGCCTCCTGCTCGCCAACCATCCCACCAACGCTTCCATGAACTCGGCCATCACCAGTGCCGACAACGCAGTGCTCGCGCAGGTCGCGAGCACCTATGGGCTGAAGAGCACGCAGGACCAGCTGGCCCTCGACGTGGCGGCCCGGCAAACGGCCGCGGACGTCGACCAGAAAATAGCGACGGCTCTTTTGGACCGGCCCACAACCACCGACCTCAGCAGCACGGTAGCCCTGCGCACCACGCCAGCGGATGTCTCGCAGCTCATCGCTACGGCTTCTTCCTTTCGTGCAGCAGGCAGCCCTGGACGCAGCGCTTGCCATCCGAGACGGGAGGCTCGACGCCGCCGAGGCGGCCCTGGCGGCGCTGCAAGCCACAGGCTTCCAGTCGGCTGCCGACGTGGCTGCAGCTCTTGCCACCGCACTCGCAGGGTACACGGACACTGCGGGGCTCAACGCACTGCTGGCCGTGCGAGATGCGCGCCTCGACGGGCACGATGCGGAGATCCTGGCACTGCAAGGTGCGGGGCCTTTTGCGACGGCGGCGGACCTGTCGGCTTCCGAAACAAGTCTGCAGAGCGCCATCGATGCGCTCAACGCAGCACTGGCCGCACTGACCACGGGCGGCGGCACGAACCTGGCCAACGCCCAGGCGGCGTGGCCCGGACAGACCACCTGGGATCTGCTGGTCGGAACGAACACAATTAGGAACTGGCACTTCAACGCTCCCCTGAGCGTCTCCCTCGAGAACGACAACTTCACGCTAAGCCTGGCCTGCGATGCGTACACGCAGGCGGAGGTCAATGCTCTTCTGGCGCCCCTGGCCAGCGAGTCCTGCGTGCTGGCCACCCTCGGATCCTTTTACGACTCCAGCGAAACCAATGGAGCCATCACTGCAGCCCTGGTCCCGTACAGCACCACCACGCAGATGGATGCTGCCATTGCTGCGGCCGTGGGCGGAATCGACTTGAGCGCATACGTGCCGTGGACCGGGCTTCAGGCGCCCATCCTGAACGAGATCGCTATAGCGCTCGCATCCTACTACGTGGACGCCCTCATTACGGGCGCAGCTATTTCCAACGCACCCACGTGGAGCGGGAACACAACCTGGGAGCTGCTGACCGGGCAGGCCCTCCGGAACCTGCACTTCGCCGGGCCTCTAGTGGCCAGCCTCCAGAACTCGGGCAACACGCTGCAGATCGAGTGCCAGGCCTACGACCAGAGCCAGACGTACACGCAGGCCAAGGTGAACGCGCAGATATCGAGCGCCGTGGACGCCCTGAACGTTTCGCAGTACGCCACGCAGGCCGACATCGACAGCTCCCTTGCTTCGGAGCTGACCAACTACTGGGACCAGGGCGAAACCTCGGTGGAGATCGCCAGCCAGATCAGCTCCTCTGGGCTCCTCACCGAAGCACAGGTGACGCCCGGTATCATCCTGTCAACGGCAACGCCGGAGGCGGAGGCATCATCCCTATGGTCCTCCACAACTTCACGCCCAGAATGATAAGGGCGCTGCTGCCCCAGGCACCCCTGGGAGCGAACCTGATCCTGGGCAACTCCGCCACGGTGCAGCTTACGTGTGACTGCTACAGCAAAAGCGAAAGTGATGGGAGGTACTTCTCCAACAGCGACTTCACGCCCCTGGACTCCAGGTACCATGTGGTCAACGGCAACGCGGGGGGTGGGGGCATCATTCCTATGGTGCTCGACAACTTCACGCCAAGAATGATAAGGGCGCTGCTGCCCCAGGCACCCCTAGGGGCGAACCTGATCCTCGGCAACTCCGCCACGGTGCAGCTGACTGCTACAGCAAGGCCGAAAGCGACGCCCGCTATGCGCTGGCGGGTGCGCCGCCCTCGGATCCCCTGCTGGTCAATGACGTGAGAGCCAACGGAGCGGATTTCTTGACGCTGCGGGGCGGCAACCTGGGCATCGAGTTCGAGGCTTCCAACGGGGCCGCCGTGGCCGACCTGTCCTCGAGCCAGTTCAGCCTCAAGACGGGCGTCGCAGACAGCAGCCTGGGCATCGCCAAGGGCCGGCAGCTTCCAGGCGGACACGGTGGAGCCCCTGCTGCCCGCCAATCAATTCCTGAACCTCAAGGCGGGCACCGTCTCCGTCAGGGTGACGGACCAATCAGACCAGAGCCTCTGCACCTTCGGAGGTGCACACGGTGGCCCCGAGGCTGCATCGACGACGCCACGGGCACGGCCACGGGGCTGGTGACCAATGCCATCTCCACGCGGGTCCAGGACACGGAGCTCACCATCACCAGGTGGCTCTGCTGGACGTGCAGGGCACGCTGACCTCGGGGAGTGTGGAGCTCAGCACGGAGCTGCGGGCGCCCACGGTGCGGGCGAGGCCCACAGACGACTACCTCACCCTCACGGGCGGCACGCAGGGCACTTACCTCAACTCGGTGCTCTACACCGCCAGTGCGATTCGGGCCGACAACGGCGTCGTTTCGAGCCCGGCCTACCTGGAGCTCATCGGTGGCTCCACAGGGGTGCAGGCGCAGGGGGATTTGCAGGTGGTGTCCACCGTCAACAGCGGGGACGTCACGGCGGAGGTGCTGAACCTCGCGACGGCGGGCAATGCACGGCTCCTGGTGGCCTGCAATGCAGGCTGTGGGGAGCTCTCCGCCTCTTCCGCGGGGGGCGTGCAGCTCTACGCCCAGGACCAGGCCATCTTCCTGCGCACCGCGGCGACCGGACCGGCCAACCTCATCGTAGAATCCAACACGGGCGGGGCCAACGACGGCGAGGTGATTTGCAACGGACGAGAAGCTGAAGCACAACGTGGAGCCCGCGGAGCTCGAGGAGCTGCAGCAGCTCTTCGACTCCGTGGCGCCCAAGTGGTACCGGCGGACCGTGGGCAGCCAGAAGCGCACGCTGGGCTTTATTGCGAATGAAGTTCAGGAGACGGGGCCCGTGGGCCAGGCGCTGTGCGGCAAGCTCGTGGACGAGGAGCTGGGAGAGCTCACCACTCTTGACTACAACCGCATGTGCTGCGTTTTGTGGGGTGTCTGCCAGGGGCTCCAGGCCCGTGTGGAGGCCCTGGAGAAGAAGGGCAAGAAGCGGGGCCGCTCGTGATATAAAATGGACGCGGAGAACGTGAACCTATTCCGGCAGCTGGCCGCGGACTTCTCGGTCCGCGATGTGCGGAAGCTGCACCAGCTGGCACGGCGGGAATTCCCGGACCGGCCGGGCATGACCTATGCCCGAGCCGCGCGAGCTTTGCGGGACGACGTGGCCAGGCAGATTTTGGCCCCCAAGCCCCGGTCTTTAGGCAAGAGTGCAGCCGAGGGCCCCAACGATCGGCTGCAAGCTGATTTGATCGACTTCAACGTCAACACTCGGGGGGCCAACAAGTACGGGCTGATTGTCTCGGACGTTTTCACCCGAGAAGCAGTGACCAAAGCCCTGCCCGATAAGAAGACAGAGACGGTCTCGGCAGCAGCCCGGGAGATCATTCCGAAGCTGGTGGAAGAGGAAACCAATTATGTTGTGTCCACGGATCAAGGCGTGGAATTCAATGGCCTGGAAAGGCGCTGCCGGACCCCGTGGTGCACAGAGTGAAGGACCCCTCGGATCGGAACGCTCTGGCAGTGGTAGATAGAACCATCCAAACCTTGAAACGGGACCTGGCCAGCGATGTGGCCCGGCATGGGGGCAACTGGAGCGAGCACCTGCCTGACGCAACCTTGGCCTACAACCGCCGGCCACACGAGGCCGTGCATGCGGCCCCCGAGGATGTGGAGCACCAAAAATCCACCATGTTCCGATTGTGCCAGGACAATGCCAAAAAGTTCCAGCACAACATGCAGCTCACCGGCTCACCCGGCGCAGGCAAGAGAGACTGGAGGAGATGGGGGCCTTCCGGGCCCCAACCAATGCGCGACGAAGCTTCGAGCCCCAATATGGAACCGCCAAGGATGTGGCATCCTACGACAGCATGGTGGTCAGGGCCACCGATGGCTCCGAA